>JAEQBH010007957.1:0-214079 GCA_016808115.1 Tetrastigma voinierianum | reverse complement strand
TCGGTGGCGATTGAGCCTTGTGGCGATGGCCAGTGGCGGTTGGTAGGGTGGCTATGGCCCAGGGTTTGTGGTAGAGTGGCGGGTGTGCGGAGTGTTGCCTCCTGGCGGGAGGCTGTTGAGCCGGTGGCGGGTGGGCCGGTGGGCGATGTGGCGGGCGGTTGGCCAGTGGCGGTTGGGCGGTGGCGGTGTAGAGTGGCTATGGCAGGAGGCTGATGAGCCGAGTGGCGATTGGCCCAGAGTGGCGATGCTTAGAGGCGGTCGTGAGTGAGGCGATTGGCCGTGGGCGTGTGGTGGGCGGGGTGGTGGCGTGGCGTGTGGCCGAGGGCAGGTGGGCCAGTGGCGGTTGAGCGAGTGGCGGTCGAGCCGGTGGCGTTGGCCGGAGTGGCGATGTGGCCGAGGGCGGTGGGCCGAGTGGCGATTGAGGCCGAGTGGCGGTGGCCAGTGGTGGCAGGGTGTCGATTGAGGCCCAGGGTGGCTGGTGGGCAGTGGCGGTGGGCCGAGTGAGGCGTTTGAGCAGTGGCGGTGAGCCGGTGACTATGTAGCGGAGGGCCATTGAGCCCGGTGGCGATTGGGCCGAAGTGGCGATCTGGCCGGTGATTGGTCGGTGGGCGGTTGGCGGTGGCGATTGAGCCGGTGGCGGTGTGTGGCCGGGCCGTTGAGCCCGGTGGGCGATTGGGCGGTGGCGGTGGGCCGGGGGCGGTGGGCCCGGTGGCGGTGTGGGCGAGTGGCGATTGGGCCAGTGGCGGTCAGCCGAAGTGGGCGTTGTAGTGGTGGTGATTGGGCCGAGTGGCGTTGCGGAATGGCGATTGGCCCGAAGTGGGCGTGGCCAGAGTGGCAATGGTCGGTGGCGATTGGGCCGAGTGGCGGTGGCCGGTGGTGGTCAGACGGCGGGCGTTGGCCAGTGGCCGTGTCTGGTGGCGGTGTGGGTGGAGTGGCGATTGGCGGGTGGCGGATTGGCCAGGAGTGGGGTCTGGCCAGCCGGTGGTGATTGGGCGGTGGGCGTTGTAGGCGGAATGGCGATTGGGCCGGTGGCGGTGAGCCAGTGGCGATGTGGCCCCGGGAGCGGCGGTGGGCCGAGTGGCGGTGGCCAGAGTGGCGATGGCGGTGGCGATTGAGCCTGGTGGCGATGGCCGGAGTGGGAGGTTGGTAGATTGGCGATTGAGCCCGTGGGCGTTAATGGCCAGAGTGGCGGATTGGGCCCGGTGGCGGAGGTGTGGCTTAGTGGCGATTGGGCCCGGTGGCGGTGGCCGAGTGGGCGTTGTGGCCAGGAGTGGTGATTGAGCCGGTGGCGTTGACGGAATGGCGATTGGCCAGAGTGGTGATTGGCCGGAGTGGCGATGTAGCCGAGTGGCGGTGGAGCCGAGTGGCGGTGTAGCCAGTGGTGATTAGTAAGTGGCGATTGGTAGGAGTGGCGGTGGCGGTATGGCGATTGGTAGGAGTGGCGATTGGGCGGTGGCGCGATGTTGGTGGCGATTGGTAGAGTGGGCGGATTGAGGCCTGAGTGGGCGACGAGGCCAGAGTGGCGGGTGGGCCGGTGGCTATATCTTCGAGGGACTGTGAGACGGTGGGCGGTTGGCCGTGGCGATTGGGCCGGTGGCGAGCTCTGGCCCAGAGTGGCGGTGGCCAGGTGGGCGTGTGGCCAGAGTGGGCGGTGTGGGAGAGTGGCGAATGAGCAGTGGCGAGTGTAACCAAGTGGCGGTGGAGCGGTGGCGATTGGCCAGGAGGTGAGGCGATGTTGGTGGCGATTGGCCCAGAGTGGCGATTGGAGCCTGAGTGGCGATGGCAAGTGGCGGTGGCCAGGGTGACTGTGCGGAGGGCCGTTGGCCAGGGTGAGCGGTTGGGCGAGTGGCGATCTGGCTGGGCGATTTGGTCGGTGGCCCGGTGTAGCCGGTGGCGGGTGAGCCGAGTGGCGATGGCCAGGGCGGTGGCCGAGTGGCGATTAGTAGTGGCGATGGCCAGGGCGATTGAAGGCCCAGGAGTGGCGGTGTAGGCGAGTGGCGATTGAGGCGGTGGCGATTGAGGCCGAGGAGTGGCGGTGTGGGCGAGTGGTGATTGGGCCGGTGGTGTTGTGGCGGAATGGCGATTGAGTTGGTGGCGGTGGTAGGGTGGCGATGTAGTCGGTGGCGATTGGTAGTGGCGGCGGTGTGTGGGTGGTGGGTTGGGCAATGGGCGTGGCCCGGTGGCGATTGAGTCCGGAGTGGCGGTGTGGGCGAGAGGTGGGCGATTGTAGGAGTGAGCGGTGGGCCGAGGTGAACGTTAGCCAGTGGTGATTGAGCCGAGATGGGCGTTGGCGGAATGAGCGGTGGGCCCAGGAGTGGCGGTGGCCAGTGGCGATGTGGCCCGGTGGCGGTGGCCAGAGTGGCGGTGGCGAGTGGGCGATGTGGCCCAGGGCAGGCGGCTAGAGGGCAATTGGCCGAGTGGCGGTTGAGCGGTGGCGTTGTGGCCAGTGGCGATTGGTAGAGTGGTGATGTGGCCGGGTGTCGATTGGCCAGTGGCGGTTGAGCAGGAGTGGCGATTGAAGCCAGGGTGACTATGTAGCCGAGAGGGCCATTGGCCAAGTGGCGATTGGCCAGAGTGAGCGTGGCCAGGGCGGAGTTGGTCGGTGGTGTAGTAGGAGTGGCGATTGGGCCCGGGTGGCGATGGCCCAGGGGCCGATGGCCGAGTGGCGATGGCCGAGCGATTGGCCCAGAGTGGGCGGTGGCTAGTGGCGATTGAGCCGGGTGGCGATTGAGCCGAGTGGGCGTTGGCCAGAGTGGTGGTGGCCAGGAGTGGCGTTGTAGCGGAATGGCGATTGGCTAGAGTGGCGGTTGGCCGAGTGTGATGTGGGTGCGATTGTAGTGGCGTTGGCCAAGTGGCGATTGGCCAGTGGCAATGCTTGGTAGATTGGTAGAGTGGCGATTGAGCGAGTGGGCGTTAGCCAAGTGGTGATTGGCGTGGCGGCGGGCGGTGGCGATGGCGGTGGGCGGTGTAGCTGAATAGGCGATTGGGCCGAGTGGCGTTGTAGCCGACTGGCGATTGAGCCCGGTGGCGGTGGGCCCAGGAGTGGCGATGGCCAGAGAGCCGGTGGTAGAGTGGCGATTGGCCGAGTGGCGGGGTGGGGCGGGTGGCGTGTAGCCGAGCAGCGATTGGTAGAGTGGCGGTGAGGCCCAGGAGTGGCGATGGCCAGAAGTGGCGATTGGCCGTGTGATGGCCCGTGGCGGTGTAACGAGTGGCGATTGGCGAGTGGCCGACGGCCGTGGTGGTAGTGGCGGATTGCGGTGGCGATTGGTCGGTGGCGATTGGGCCTGGTGGCCGATGTGGTGGGCGGTGGCCAGAGTGGCTGCTATGGCCCAGGGTGTGAGCCAGTGGCGGTGTGGCCCAGAGTGGCTGGCCAGAAGTGTGGTAGAGTGGCGATTGTGAAGTGGCGATGGCAGGGCGGTCGTAAGTGGGATTGGCTAGGAGTGGCGTTATAGCCCAGTGGCTATATAGGTAGGGCTGTGGCCCAGAGTGGCGATTTAGGCCAGAGTGGCGATTTAGTAGGGGCGATTAAGCCGGTGGCGGTTGGTAGGTGGGCGTTATGGCCAGAGTGGCGGTTGAGCCAGAGTGGGCGTGTGGCCAGGACGATTGGGCCGGTGGCGGGTTGGCCAGAGTGGGCGGTGGGCCGAGTGGGCGGATTGGGCCCGGTGGCGGTCTTGGCCGGACGGTGGGCCAGTGGGCGAGTTGGTAGAGTGGCGGTGGCGGAGTGTGATGTGAGTGTCGATTGAGGCCAGTGGCTGTGGGCCCAGTGGCGGGTTGGTAGAGTGGGCGTTTGAGCCGGTGGCGATTGAGCCAGGGTGACTGTGTGAGCGGAGGGGCCGTGGGCCCGGTGGGCGGTTGAGGCCCAGTGGCGATCCCAGTGGGAGGGTTTGGTCGGTGGGCGGTTGTGGCCCAGGTGGGCGCGGTGGGCCGGTGGGCGATGTGGCCAGGACCGGTGGCGAGTGGCGGGTTGGCCAGGAGATGGCGATGAGCCAGGGCGATTGAGCCGGAGTGGCGGTGTGGCTGGTGGCGATTGGGCCAGTGGCGGTCAGAGCAGTGGCGGTGTAGGCAGTGGTGAGTTGAGCGGTGGGCGTTGTGGCGGAATGGCGGATTGGGCCGGTGGCGGGTTGGGCCCGGTGTGTGGTCGGTGGGCGGAGTTGGCCAGAGTGGGGCGGTGTGGCCAGTGGTGATTGGCCAGGCGGTTGTGGCCCGAGTGGCGATTGATCTGAGTGGCGGTGTGGCTGGTGGCGGGTTAGGGCCGGGTGCGATTGGGCCCGGTGGCGTTGTGGCCAGGAGTGGTGATTGAGGCCCGGAGTGGGCGTTGTAGCGGGATAGGCGGGTTGTTAGAGTGGCGGTGGGCGAGTGGCGATGGCCGAGTGGCGATTGAGCCAGTGGCGATTGGCCAGTGGCGATGGCCGAGTGGGCGATTGGGCTGGTGGCCCGATGTGGCCGGATGGGATGAGCCGGGTTGGCGGGTTGAGGCCGGTGGGCGTTGAGTGGCGATTGAGCGGCCCAGAGTGGCGGTGTGGCTTGAGTGGGCGATTGGTAGTGGGCGGATTGGAGCGAGTGGCGGTGGCCCGGTGGTGATTGGGCCAGGTGGGCGTTTGTAGCGGACTCAGGCGGTTGGGCCGGTGGTGGGTTGGGCCGGAGTGGCGATATGGCCGGTGGCGATTGGGCCCGGAGTGGCGGTGTGGCCAGTGGTGATTGGTAGTGGCGATTGGGCCGGAGTGGGCGGTGTGGCCAGAGTGGCGGTTGGTAGGTGGCGATTGGGCCGGGGTGGCGATGTTGCCGGTGGCGATTGGGCAGTGGCGATTGGGCCTAGTGGCGATGTGGCCAGTGGCGATTGAGCCGGAGTGGGCGATTGGGCCGGTGATGTATGCGAGGAGGGCCGGTGAGCCGAGTGGCGATTGAGCCAAGTGGCGATCTAGCCGAGGGGCGATTTAGTCGAGTGGCGGTGTAGCCGAGTGGCGATTGAGCCGAGTGGCGATGTAGAGGGCCGATGAGCCGAGTGAGTTGGGCAGTGGCGATGAGCCGAGGGCGATTGAGGCCGGGTGGGCGGTTGTGGTGGTGGGCGATTGAGCCCGGTGGCGGTCAGGCCGAGTGGCGTTGGCTGGTGGTGATTGGGCCGGAGTGGGCGTTGTGACGGAGTGGCGGTTGGCCAGGAGTGGCGATTGGCCAGGTGCGATGGTCGGTGGCGATTGGCCAGAGTGGCGGTGTGCCGAGTGGTGAGTTGGAGCCAGCGGCGTTGTAGGCCGAGTGCGATTGATCTGAGTGGGCGGTGTAGCTGAGTGGCGATTGGTAAGTGGCGATTGGCGGGGTAGCGGCGGCGTATGGCCGTGGTGATTGGCCGGTGGGCGTTGGCGGGTGGCGATTGGTAGTGGCGGTGAGCCGGTGGCGGTATGGCCAAGTGTGATTGAGCCGAGTGGCGATTGAGCCGGTGGCGATGTGGCAGTGGCGATTGGGCTAGTGAGGCGGTGTAGTAGAAGTGGGGATTGGTAGGTGGCGGTGGGCGGAGGTGGGCGTTGTGGCCCGAGTGGCGATTGGGCCGGTGGCGGTGGCAGTGGCGATTGAGCCGGAGTGGCGGTGAGGCCGGTGGGCGTTGGCCAGTGGTGATTGGGCGGTGGCGTTGTAGGCGGATGAGCGATTGAGCCAGGGTGGTGATTGAGGCCGGTGGGCGATGTGGCCAGTGGCGATTGGGGCCCGAGTGAGCGGTGGCCGGTGGTGATTGGAGCCGAGTGGCGGTTAGGAGCCCCGGTGGCGGTGTAACAGTGGCGATTGAGCCAGTGGCGGTGGCCAGAGTGAGCGTGTTGCAGTGGCGATTGAGGCCCAGAGTGGCGGATTGAGCCTAGTGGCGATGTGGCCAGTGGCGATTGTGGGTGGCTATATGGCCGGTGTGAGCCCGGTGGCGATTGGGCCGGTGGCGATTGGCCCGGTGGCGATGGCCAGTGGCGATTGAGCCGAGTGGCGGATTGGCGGTGGGCGGTGCGGCAAGTAGGCGATTGGTAGGAGTGGCGGGTCATTTAGAGTGGCGATGTTCTTAGAGTGGCGATTGGGCCGGTGAGCGATTGGAGCCTAGTGATGTAGTAGAGTGGCGATTGAGCCAGAGTGACTACCTATGCGGAGGGGCCATTGGGCAGTGGCGATTGGGCAGTGGCGATCTGGCCGAGGGCGATTGGTCGGTGAGGCGGTGTGGCCGGAGTGGCGATTGGCCGGTGGCGTGTGGCCCGGGCCGTGGGCCCCGGTGGCGGGTTGAGCCCGGTGGCGTGGGCGGGCGATTGAGCCCGAGTGGAGGTGTGGGCGAGTGGCGATTGGCCAGAGTGGCGGTGGGGCCGAGTGGGCGTTGTAGTGAGTGGTGATTGGCTAGAGTGGCGTTGTAGCGGAATATAGCGGATTGGAGCAGTGGCGGTGGCCAGGGACGAGTGGTCAGTGGTGGGCCCGGTGGGCGGTGTAGCCAGTGGTGATTGAGCGACGGGCGTTGGCCAGTGGCGATTGATCCGAGGTAGGCGGTGTGGGCGGTGGCGGTGGTAGAGTGGCGTTGTAGGCCCAGAGTGGTGATTGGCCAGAAGTGGGCGTTGTAGGCGGAATGAGCGATTGGGCCGGTGGCGGGTGGGCCAGTGGCGGTGGCGGTGGCGATTGGGCCGAGTGGGCGGGTGTGGCCGAGTGGGATTGGCCGATTAGCGATTGAGCGAATGGGCGTTGGCGAGTGGGTTGGAGCCGGTGGGCGGTGTGAGGCTTAGTGGCGGAGTTGGTAGGGTGGCGGGTGGTAGGGTGGGCGTTGTGGCCAGGTGGTGGGTTGAGCCCCGGAGTGGGCGTTGAGGTCGGAGTTGGGCCGGTGGTGGGTTGGGCCGGGTGGGCGTGGCCAGTGGCGATTGGCCAGAGTGGGCGGATGTGGCCCGAGTGGTGATTGGTAGTGGCGGATTGGAGCCGAGTGGCGTGGCCTAGTGGCGTTGGCCGTGGCGATTGGGCCGAGTGCGGAGTGAACCAGTGAGCGATTGGCCAGTGGCGATCTCTTGAGGGCGGTGGTAAGTGGCGATTGGGCGGGTGGCGTTGTAGCCGGTGGCGATTGAGCCCGGGTGGCGGGTGGTAGGGTGGGCGATCTAGGCCAGAGTGGCGATTGGCCGAGTGGCGATGTAGCGGTGGCTGATTGGCGGGGTGAGCGATTGAGCGAGTGGCCAGGTCTCAGCAGAGTGGCGATTGGGCCGGTGGCGGGTTGGAGCCGGTGGAGTGTTGCCGGGTGGGCGATTGGCCCAGAGTGAGCGATTGAGCCTAGTGAGCGATGTAGCCAGAAGTGGCGGTGAGTGAGTGGCTGGCCCGGGCTGTGGCCAGAGTGGCGATTGGCGAAGTGGCGATGTGGGGAGCGATTAAGCCGGTGGGCGGTGGGCCGGTGGGCGTTATGGTAGGGTGGGCGGTTGGGCCAGGTGGCGGTCTTGGCCAGGGGCGGATTGGGCCGGTGGGCGAGTTGGTAGAGTGGCTGATGGCCCAGGGGCGGTGGTAGGAGTGGGCGGATTAGTAGGGAGTGGGTTGTGGTGGTGGCGATTGGTGGTGGTGATGTGTGGGGTGTCGAGTTGGTAGGTGAGCGGTGGGCCGAGTGGATTGAGCCCAGTGGCGTGAGGTGCCGGTGAGCCAGTGGCGATTGGAGCGAGATAAGCGATGTAGCCCAGAGTGATTGGGCCGGTGGCGGTGTGGCGAGTGGTGATTGGGCGGTGGCGGAGTTGAGGCCCAGAGTGGGCGTTGTATGGCCAGGTGGTGATTGAGCCGAGTGGGCGTTGGCGGATAGGCGATTGGGCCGGTGGCGGTGAGGCCGGTGGCGATGTAGTGGAGTGGCGATTGAGGCCGGAGTGGGCGTTGTGGCAGGAGTGGCGATTAGTAGGAGTGGCTGATGTGGGAGGTGGCGATGTGGCCGAGTGAGCGATTGAGCAGTGGCGTTGTAGCCAGTGGCGATTGAGTAGGAGTGGCGGTGAGGCCGAGTGGCGATCTCAGCGAGGCATTCAGCAGTGGCGATTGAAGGCAGGCAAAGTGGGCGAGTGAGGTCTGAGCCAGTGGCAATCTATTGAGAGCAGGTGGCAGTGGCGTTGAGCAGGTGGTGGGCAGAGTGGGAGAGTGTGGGGGGTGGGCGGAGACGGTGGCCAGAGTGGCGATTGGGCGGAGTGGGCGGCGGTGTGGCCAGGTGGTGGTGGTAGGTGGTGGGTGTAGCCAGGGTGTGTCGGTGGGCCGGGTGGGCGGGTTGAGACCCCGAGTGGTGATGTGGCCCGGTGTCGATTGAGTAGGTGGCGGGATGAACCCCGGAGAGTGGCGGATTGGTAGAGGTGACTATGTAGCGAGAGGCCATTGGGCCGAGTGAGCGATTGGAGCAAGGTGGCGATGCCAGGGGCGGTTGGTCGGTGGTGGTGTGGTAGGGTGGGGCGATTGAGCCGGTGGCGATGTGGCCCAGGGCGGAGTTGGGCCCGGAGTGGGCGGAGTTAGGCAGTGGCTGATGTGCCCGGGCGGTTGGGCCCGGTGGCGGTGTGGCTGGTGTGGTGAGTTGGCCAGGTGAGCGGTGGGCGGGGTGGCGTGGCTGAGTGGCGGTTGGGCGAGTGGCGGTGGTAGAGTGGCGATTGTTAGGAGTGGCGATGGCCCAGAGTGGCTGATATGGCAGAGGGGCAATTGGGCCGAGTGGCGATTGGGCCGGGTGGGCGTTGGCCAGTGGCGGAGTTGGCCAGAGTGGCGGTTGAGCCGGTGGCGATCTGCCGGTGGCGGTGGGCGGTGGGCGTGGCCAGTGGGCGATTGGCGAGTGGCGGAGTTGAGTAGAGTGGCGGTGTGGCCAGAGTGTGGATTGGGCGGTGGGCGATTGGAGCCGGAGTGGCGATGTGGGAGTGGCGGTTGAGTAGAGTGGCGGTGGGCCAGTGGCGATGTAGCCAGTGGCGGTGGCCCAGAGTGGCTATAACCCGGGGCTATTGGCGAGTGGCGGTGGTAGAGGTGGCGATGGCCAGGAGCGGTCGTAGTGGCGATTGAGCCCGGAGTGGGCGTTATGGCCAGTGGCGGATTGGGCCAGAGTGGGCGTGTGGCCCAGGACGGGTGGGCAGTGGGCGATTGAGTGGTGGGATGTGGCCAGGGGACGGGTGTTGGGAGTGGGCGGTGGGGCGGAGGTGGCGTTGGGCGAGTGGCGATTGGTAGGAGTGTGGTGATGTGGCAGGAGTGTCGATTGGGCCCAGTGGCGATTGAACAGTGGCGATTGGCCAGAGGTGGCGATCTTAACCGAGTGCCGTGAGCAGTGGCGATTGGGCGAATGGCGATGTAGAGGCGATTGAGGCCCGGTGGGCGGTGTAGGCGGGTGGTGATTGGGCGGTGGCGATTGGCCAGAATGGGCGTTGGCCCGGTGGTGATTGGGCCGAGGTGGGCGTTGTGGCGGGATGGGCGGAGTTGGGCCGGTGGGCGGTTGGGCCCGGTGGCGATGTGGCCCAGGAGTGGCGATTGGGCCCGGAGTGGGCGTTGTAGGCCAGTGGCGGTTGGGCCGGTGGGCGGTGGGCCGGTGGCGATGTGGCCCGAGTGGCGATTGAAGCGAGTGGCGTTTTTACGGTGGCGATTGGGCGGAGTGGTGGTAGGGTGGGCGATGTGGCCAGAGGCGATTGGAGCGGAGTGGCGATTGAGCCGGCGGTGGCGATTGGTAGGTGGGCGGTGGGCCGAGATAGGCGTGGTAGAGGGGCGGAGTTGGGCCCGAGTGGGCGGTGTGGCGGAGGTGGTGTGGGCCCAGTGGGCGATTGAGTAGGAGTGCCCGTGGCCAGAGTGGCGATTGGGCGAGATCAGGCGATGGCCAGGGCGGTTGGGGCCCAGAGTGGCGGTGTCGGCTAGTGGTGATTGGGCCGAGTGGGCGATTGGGCCGGAGATGGCGTTGTAGCCGGTGGTGATTGGGCCGGTGGGCGTTGTAGGCGGAATGGCGATTGGGCCCAGTGGCGGTGAGGCGATGGCGATGGTGGGTTGGTAGAGTGGGCGTTGTGAGCCGGTGCGATTGGGCGGTGGCGGGTTGGCCAGAGTGGCGTGTGGCCGGTGGCCCGGTGGGCCCGAGTGGCGCGGTGTGGCCAGAGTGGCGATTGTGCCGGTGGCGATTGACCCGGTGGCGATGTAGCCGAGGGCCATTGGGCCGGAGTGGCGGTGGGCAGTGGCGGTGAAGCGAGTGGCGATGGCCGAGGCTGATTAGTAGATGGCGTTTGAGCCAGTGGCGATTGGTAGAGTGGCGATGGCCAGAGCTGATTGGTGGGGGCGGATTGAGCCGGTGGCGATTGAAGCGGAGTGGGCGTTGTGGCCCGGTGGTGAGTTGGGCCGTGTGGTGGTGTGGCCGGTGTCGATTGGTAAGTGGCGGAGTTGAGGCCCGAGTGGTGATGTGGCCAGTGTCGATTGGTGAGTGGGCGGTTGAGCCGAGTGGGGCGGTGGAGCCAGTGGTATGCGGGAGGGGCCGTTAGTGGGTGGCGGTGGGCGGAGAGTGAGCGATGTAGCCCGGGCGATTGGTCAGTGGGCGGTGTGGCCAGTGGCGATTGGGCCGGTGGCGTGTGGCCCAGGAGGCGTTGGGCCCGGTGGGCGGTTGGGCGGTGGCGATGTGCAGGGCGGGTTGGAGCGGTGGGCGGTGTGGGCGGAGTGGTGGGTTGGGCCCCGGTGGGCGGTTGGGCGAGTGGCGTGTGGCTGGTGGCGGTGGGCCGGTGGCGGTCAGGCCAGTGGGCGGTTGGAGCCGGGTGAGGCGATGCCGGGGCGGGTTGGCCCGGAGTGGGCGATTGAGCCAGGGTGGGCGTTGGCCCAGTGCGGTCGGCCCAGTGGGCGATTGGGCGGAGTGGCGATCCTGGCAGTGGCGATTGGACGGTGGCGATGTGGCTGGGGGTGGGCGATTGGTAGTGGCGGTGGATGAGGGCCCAGGTGGCCCCCGGTGGCCAGAGTGGCGGGTTGGGCCAGGGTGGCGGTGGGCCGGGTGTGGCTGGGTGGCGGAGTTGGGCGGTGGCGGTTGGGCCTGAGTGGGCGGTGGCCGGTGGCGGTGGGCCGGTGGGCTGCTGGCCGAGGGGCTGTGGGCCGGTGGCGGGTTGGAGCCCAGTGGCGCGATGTAGGCCCAGGGCGGTCGCCGAGTGGCGATTGGAGCCGAGTGGCCGTTATAGCGAGTGGGCGATTGAGCCAAGTGGCTGATGGCGGGGGCGGGTGGGTGAGTGGATTGAGCCGGTGGGCGATGTAGCCGAGGGGCAGGTGAGCCCGGTGGCGGGTTGAGCCCCGGTGGGCGTTGTGGCGGTGGCGATTGGTAGGGTGGTGTGGCCCCGGAGTGTCGAGTTGGTAGGTGGGCGATTGGACCGAGTGGCGGGTTGGGCCGGTGGCGGAGTGTAGCCGGAGTGCCACGTGAGCCAGTGGGCGATTGGGCGAGATAGGCGATGTGGGAGCTGATTGGAGCAGTGGCGGTGTAGGCTGAGTGGTGATTGAGCCAGTGGCGATTGGTAGAGTGGGCGTTGGCCAGAGTGGTGATTGGGCGGTGGGATTGTGGCGGAGATGGCGGAGTTGGGCCCGGTGGGCGGTCAGGCCCGGTGGCGATGTGGCCCAGGGTGGCGGAGTTGGGGCCCCGGAGTGGGGCGCGGTGAGCCGGTGGTTGGCCAGAGTGGGCGATTGAGGCCCGGTGGCGGGTGTGGGAGTGGCGGTGGGCCGGGTGGGCGTTGTGGCCCGGTGGGCGGAGTTGGCGGCGGGTGGCGGTGAGCCCGAGTGGCGCGATGGCCAGGAGCCCGATTGAGCCCGAGTGGCGATTGGGCGAGTGGCGATTGAGCCCGGTGGCGGAGTTGGCGGGAATGGCGATGGCCAGAGGGGCGGTGGGCCCGGTGGGCGGTGTAAATTTGGCGGTGGGTGATTGGCCAGAGTGGTGATTGAGCCAGGGTGCCGTGGCGAGTGGGCGATTGGGCGGATGGGCGATGGCGAGGGCGATTGGTAGAGTGGCGGTCTGGCTGGTGGGTGATTGGGCCCGAGTGGCGATTGGAGCCGGAGTGGCGTTGCGAGTGGTGATTGGCCAGAGAGTGGGCGTTTAGTAGCGGAATGGCGATTGGTAGAGTGGCGATTGAGCCGGTGGCGATATGGCCGAGTGGCGATTGGTAGAGTGGCGTTGTGGCAGTGGCGATTGGCCAGAGTGGCGGTGAGCGAGTGGCGATGTGGCCCGGTGGCGATTGAGGCAGTGGGCGTTGTGGCGGTGGCGGTGGGCCGGTGGGCGATGTGGCCCGTGGGGCCGGTGGTAGAGTGGCGGGTTGGGCCCGAGTGGCGGATTGAGGCCCGAGTGGCGATTGAGCCATGTGGCTGATCTTAGTAGAGAGCCCGATTGGCCGAGTGGGCGTTTGGCGAGTGGCGGTGGCCCAGTGGCGATGTGGGGGCGAGATTGGGCCGAGGGCAGTGAGCAGTGGCGGGTGGCGGAGTGGCCGGTGTGGCCAGAGTGGTGATTGGTAGAGTGGTGGTGGCCGGAGTGTCGGTTGAGGGCCGGGTGGGCGGGTGGCCAGGGTGGTGATGACCGAGTGTCGATTGGTAGGTGGCGGGTTGAGCCAGGAGTGGCGGTGGGCGAGTGACTGTAGCGGAGGGGCCATTGGGCCGAGTGGCGAGTTGAGCCCAGTGGCGATGGCCAGAGAGCGATTGAGTCGGGAGTAGCGGTGTAAGTGGCGATTGGGCCGGTGGGCGTGGCCAGGGCGGTGGCCGAGTGGCGGTGGGCGGTGGCCCCGTGTGCCCGAGGGCGGTGGGGCCCCGGTGGGCGGTGTGGCTGGTGGTGATTGAGACCGGTGGCGGATTGGGCCGGTGGCATTGTAGCCTAGTGGCGGTTGAGGCGAGTGGCGGTGTTAGGTGGGCGGTGGGGGCCCCGAGTGGCGGTGAGCCGGTGGGCGTGTGGCCAGGAGGAGGCGGTCGGGCCCCGGAGTGAGCGGTGGGCCGAGTGGGCGTTGGCAGAGTGGCGATTGGAGCCCAGTGTGATGAGCAGTGGCGATCTGCTTGATGCTTGATTGAGCCAGTGGCGATGGCCGGTGGGCGGTGAGGCCGGGTGGCTGATTGGGCCGGTGGGCGGTGTAACCCAGTGGCGATTGAGCCGAGTGGCGATTGGCCAGAGTGGCTGGTGTTGCCCGGTGGCGATTGGGCCGGTCGAGGAGTTGAGGCCTAGTGGGCGTGTGGCCCGAGTGGCGGTGGAGACGGTGGCTGGCCCAGGGGCTGTGGTGGAGTGAGCGGTTGGCCGAGTGGCGATGTAGCTGGGGCCAGTTAAAGCCCAGAGTGGCGATTGAGCAGGTGGTCTCGCCAGAGTGGCGGTGAGCCAGAGTGGCGAGTAGTGGGGCTGATTGGCCAGGGTGGGCGGTTGGGCCGGTGTGATGTGGCCCGGGGGCGGTGGCGGTGGGCGGTGGGCCGGTGGGCGTTGTGGCGGTGGGCGGTTGGCCCAGGGTGGTGATGTGGCCGGTGTCGATTGGCCCAGGAGTGGGCGATTGGAGCGGGTGCGCGGTGGGGCCGTGGCGATGTAGAGGTGCCATTGAGCGAGTGGCGATTGGGCCCAGATGTGATGTGGCTAGGGGCGGTGGGCCGAGCCAGAGTTAATAGCGGAGTGGTGATTGGTAGAGTGGCGATTGGCGAATGGCGTTGGCCGGTGGTGATTGAGCCCGGGGAGTGGGCGTTGTGAGGCGGGATGGCGATTGAGCCCAGGAGTGTGGTGGGCCGGTGGCGATGTGGCCAGTGGCGATTGGACCAGTGGCGTTGTGGCCGGTGGCGGTTGGCGGAGTGGCGGTGGTAGAGTGGCGGATGGCCCAGGAGTGGCGATTGGGACGGAGTGGCGGGTGGCAGTGGCGATTGGGCGAGTCAGCGGTGGAGCCGAGTGAGCGATGGCCCGGGCAGGTGGGCGGTGGCGATTGGGCGAGTGGCGATTGAGCCGGGTGGCGATTGAGCCGGGTGGCGATGTAGAGAGCGATTGGCGAAGTGGGCGTTTGAGCCGGTGGCTGATTGGGCCGAGTGGCGATGTGGCCGGGCGGTGGTGGGGCGATTGGGCCGAGTGGGTTGGGCGGTGGGCGTTGTGGCCGGTGGTGATTGAGCCAGAAGTGGTGATGTGGCCGGAGTGTCGGTTGGGCTAGAGTGGGCGATTGGCCAGAGTGGTGATGGCTAGAGTGGCGGGTTGGGCCGAGTGGCGATTGAGCAGAGTGGCGATTGGCCCAGAGTGACTATGTAGCGGAGGGCCGTGGGCCCGGTGGGGAGTTGGCCAGAATGGCGATGTGGGGCGATTTGGTCGGTGGCGGTGTGGCCAGTGAGGCGATTAGGCAGTGGCGATGGCCCAGGGCGATTGGTGGGTGGCGGGTTGGTAGAGTGAGGCGATGTGCCCGAGGGAGCGATTGAGCCGGTGGCGGTGTGGTGGGTGGCCGGTGGGCCGGTGGGCGGGGTGGGGCGAGTGGGCGCGTTATGGCCGAGTGGTGATTGGCTAGAGTGGGCGTTGTAGCGGGATAGGAGTTGAGCCGAGTGGCGGTGGGCCAGGTAAGCGATAATAGCCAGTGGCGATTGGGCGAGTGGGCGTTGGCCAGTGGCGATTGAGCGGTGAAATGTGTGAGTGGCGGATTGAGCCCGGTGGCGGTGGCCAGAGTGGGCGTTGTGGGTGGCGATTGGTAGAGTGGCGAGCTGGCCCGGTGGCGATGGCCCGGTGGCGGTGTGGGCGGAGTGGCGATTGGCCCAGGAGTGGGCGTTGTAGCCGGTGGGCGGTGGCCAGGAGTGGCGATTGGCCCAGAGTGGCGATGTAGCCCGAGGAGACGAATTGAGCAGTGAGCGATTGGGCAGTGGCGATTATTGTGCAGTGGCGATTGAGCCCGGGTGGCGTTGGCAGTGGCGGGTTGAGCCCGGTGGCGATTGGGCGGTGGCGATGTGGCCCGGTGGCGGTGAGCCAGTGGCGATTGAGGCCCGTGGCGGTGTAGACCAGGTGTGAGTTGGGCCGGTGGCGGTGAGCCCGGTGGGGCGGATGCCCAGAGTGGCGATTGGTCGGGTGGCGGTGGGGCCTAGTGGGGCGTGTGGCCCAGAGTGGCGATTGAGACCCGGTGGCTGGCCGGGGGCTGTTGAGCAGTGGGCGGTTGGGCCGAGTGGCGGGTTGGGCCGGTGGCGTGTGGCTGAGTGCGATTGGACGAGTGGGCGGTGAGTAGTGGCGATTGAGCCGTGGCGGTGTGCGGTGAGCGATGTAGCGGCGATTGAGGCCCGGTGGGCGATTGAGCCCGGTGGCGATCTAGCCAGTGGCGATTGGTAGAGTGGGCGATGTGGCTAGAGTGGCGGTGGCCGAGTGGCGGTGGAAGGCAGTGGCGGTGTAACCAGAGTGGCGATTGTTGCAGGAGTGGCGGGTTGGGCGGTGGCGGTGTTGCCGGTGGCGGTTGGGCCCGGTGGCGGAGTTGAGGCTAGTGGCGATGTGGGTGAGGCGGTTGGTAGAGTGGAGTACATATAGGCGGGGGCTGTGGTAGAGTAGCGGTGGCCAAGTGGCGATGTGGCCAGGGGCGATTGGTAGAGTGGCGGTGGCCAGAGTGAGGCGGTGGCCCGAGTGGCGGTTGGGCCGGTGGCGGTGGGCGAGTGGCGTGGCCCGAGGCGGTGAGCCGGTGGGCGTTTGGGCCGAGTGGCGGTGGCCGGGTGGCGATGTGGCCGAGGGCGGTGGTGGGGCCCGATTGGGCCCGGTGGCGATTGAGCGGAGTGGGCGTTGTAGCCGGAGTGGTGATTGAGCAGTGAGTGATGTAGCGAGTGTCGATTAGTAAGTGGGCGATGAGCAGAGTGGCGATTGGTAGTGGCTGTGTAGCGGAGGGCCATTGGGCCGGTGGGCGATTGGGCCCAGAGTGGCTGATGTAGCCGAGGGCGGGTTTGGTCGGTGGGCGGTGTGGCCCGAGTGGCGATTGGTAGGTGGCGATGGCTAGGGTGGGTGGGCGAGTGGCGGGTTGAGGCCCAGGAGTGGCGTGGCCGAGGGCGGTGGGCCAGTGGCGGGTGTAGCTGGTGCGATTAGTAGTGCGCGGTGTGAATGGGCGTTGTAGCAGTGGTGATTGGCCGAGTGCGTTAGCAGCGGAATGGCGATTGGCCAGTGGCGGTGGCCAGAGTGAGCGATGGCGAGTGGCGATTGGCCGAGAGTGGCGTTGGCCAAGTGGCGATTGGCCGGTGGCGATGTAGAGTGGCTGATTGGCCAGGAGTGGCGATTGAGCCGGAGTGGGCGTTGGCAGTGGCGATTGGCCGGTGGCGGCTGGCCGGTGAGCGTGATGTGGCCCAGTGGCGGTGTGGGCGAGTGGCGGTTGAGCCCAGAGTGGCGTTGTAGCCCAGAAGTGGCGCGATTGGCCAGGAGTGCGATAGTAGAGTGGCGATGTGAGGGCGAGGTGAGCGAGTGGCGATTGGCCGAGTGGCGATTGGGCCGGTGGCGATTGAGGCGGGTGGGCGTTATGTAGTGGCGATTGGTAGTGGCGGTGTGGGAGTGGGCGATGTAGCCGGTGGCGGTTGTGGGCCGGTGGCGGTCTGGGCCGGTGGGCGGTGTGGCAGTGGCGATTGGGCCCGGTGGCGGGTGGTAGGATGGCGAGTTGGTGGCGGGTTGAGGTCAGTGAGCGGTTGGGCCTAGTGGCGGAGAATGGCCCAGAGTGAGCGATTGGTAGAGTGGCTACTTTCTCTTGAGGGCTATTAAGCGGGTGGGCGATTGGCCAGAGTGGCGATTGGGCCGGTGGCGTGTGGCCTAGTGAGCGATTGGGCGGGTGGCGATTGGGCCGGTGGCGGTGTGGGAGTGGGCGATTGTCTTGGGTGGGCGTGTGGCCGAGGAGCTGATTGGTAGTGGCGGGTGTGCGGTGGCGGTTGGGCGGGTGGGCGTTGTAGCCCGAGTGGGCGATTGGCCCAGGAGTGGGCGATCTAGCCGAGTGGCGATTGAGTAGAGTAGGCGATGTGAGTGGCGATTGGCCAGAGTGGCGGTGGGCAGTGGCGGGGGTGTAACAGTGGCGATTGGTAGGAGTGGCGATTGAGGCCGGTGGCGTGTTCTTGGGGTGGCGGTGGCCCAGGAGTGGGCGGTGAGCCTGGTGGGCGTGGCGGTGGCGGGTTGGCCCAGAGGTGGCTGGCCCAGAGCTGTGGGCCCGGTGGGCGGTGGTAGGAGTGAGCGTGTGGCCAGGGGCGGTCAGCCGGGTGGCGGTGGGCCGGAGTGGCGTTGTGGCAGTGGGCGGTGAGCCAAGTGGCGATAGCCGGGGCAGATTGATAGGAGTGGGCGATTGGCCGAGTGGCGATGTAGCCGAGGCTGATTGAGCGGTGGCGATTGGCGAGTGGGGTTGGCCAGCTGGTGGGCGGTTGGGCGGTGGTGATGTGGCCCGGGGGTGTCGGTTGGGCGGGTGAGCGATTGGGCCGAGTGGAGTGGCCAGGAGTGACTATGCGGAGGGGCCATTGGGCCGGTGGTGGTAGAGTGGGCGTGTAGCCGGGGCGATTTGGTCGGAGTGGCGGTGCCCAGGTGGCGATTGAGCCGAGTGGGCGATGGCTAGGGCCGTTGGCCCAGAGTGGCGGTGGCCAGAGTGAGCGATCTTAGCCGAGGGCGGTGGAGCAGTGGTGATGTAGGCCCAGTGGAGTGAGAGCGGTGGCGGTTGGGCCCGAGGGGAGTGGGCGGTGTGGCCCCCGGGTGGTGATTGTGGGCCCGGGTGGGCGTTGTGGCGAATGGCGATTGAGTTTGGGTGTGGGTGAGCCCAGAGTGGCGGGTGTGGCCAGAGTGGGCGATTGGTAGTGGGCGTTGGCCGAGTGGGCGATTGGTAGTGGCGTGACAGTAGAGTGGCGATGTAGTAGGGACAGTGAGCCAAGTGGCGATTGAGCCAGTGGGCGATTGGTAGTGGCGATTGAGCCCAGTGGGCGTGGCAGAGCTGATTGGGCGGTGGGCGGTTGGTAGAGTGGCGGTTGGTAGAGTGGCGATGTGTGGGGACGGGTGAGTAGAGGGCGGTGGGCCCCGGTGGCGATTGAGGCGGAGTGGCGTTGACGGCGGTGGCGGGTTGGGCCGGGTGGTGATGTGGCCCGGAGTGTCGAGTTGGGCCCGGTGGCGGATTGAGACGAGTGGCGGTCAGGCCGAGTGACTATGTAGCGAGAGGGCCCACTTGAGCCGAGTGAGCGATTGAGCAGAGTGGCGTGTTGCTTGCAGTGGCGGTGGGCGGAGTGGCGATTGAGCCCTAGTGACGATGTAGCCGAGTGGCGGTCAGGGCCGGTGGCTGGCCGAGGGTTGAGCAGTGGCGGTTGAGCCGGTGGCGATGTGGCCGAGGGCGGTTGGGCCCGGTGGATTGAGCCGGTGGCGGGTTGGGCCGAGCTGGCGGTGGGCAGTGGCGGTGGGCCAGAGTGGCGGTCTGGCCCGAGGGGCGATTGCCGGTGGGCGTTTGAGGGCCCAGTGGCGATTGAGCCGAGTGGCGATGGCCAGGGCGGTGGTAGGGCGGTGGGCCGAGTGGCGGTGAGCGATGGGCGTTGTAGCCAGTGGTGATTGGTAGAGGTGGTGATGTGGCTGGAGTGTCGATTGGGCCCAGTGGCGGTTGAGCTAGAGTGGCGATTGAGGAGCCCGGTGACTGTAGCGGAGGACCGGTGAGCCGGTGGGCGGTTGAGCCCGAGTGGCGATGTAGCGGCGATTTGGTCGGTGGCGGTGTAGGCCGGTGGCGATTGGTAGAAGTGGCGTGTGGGGATCGTGGGCAGTGGCGATTGGCCAGGAGTGGCGATGGCTAGGGCGATTGGAGCCGAGTGGGCGGTGTAGGCCAGTGAGCGATTGGGCCAGTGGCGATTGTGGTGGTTATGGCGGTGAGTCAGGGCGGAGTGGGCGTTGTGGCGGAATAGGCGATTGGTAGGAGTGGGCGGTGGCCAGGAGTGGCGATGTGGCCGGTGGGCGTTGGGCCGGTGGCGTTGTAGTGGGGTGGCGGTTGAGGCCGGTGGCGGTGCCAGTGAGTGGGCGGTTGGCCAGAGTGGCGATTGGGGCCCGGAGTGGGCGTTGTGGCCCAGAGTGGGCGGGTTGGGCCGGTGGCGAGCGGCCCAGAGTGGCGCGATGGCCGAGTGGCGGTGTAGGCGGGAGTGGCGATTGGTGAGCCGGAGTGGGCGTTGTAGCCCGGAGTGGCGATTGGCGAGTGGCGGTGAGCGGTGGCGATGTGGCCCAGGGGCGGGTGGCCAGAGTGGCGATTGAGGCTAGAGTGGCGGGTTGGTGGGTTGGGCGTTGTGGCCGGTGGGCGATTGGCGAGTGGCGGTGGGCCGGAGTGGCGATGTAGCCCGGTGGCGATTGGCCAGTGGGCGGTGGGCCGGGTGGGGCGGTGTGGCCAGAGTGGCGGTGGGCCAGGAGTGGCGGTGGGCCAGTGGCGAGAAGTGTAGAGTGGCGATTGAGTCGAGTGGCGATTGAGCCTAGTAGTGGTAGCCGTGGCTGATCGTAGAGTGGCTATGGCCAGGGCTGTTGGTAGAGTGGCGATTGGGCCGGTGGCTATGAGGCGGTGGCGTGTGGCCTGGTGGCGATTGGGCCAGTGGCGGTGGGCGGGGAGTGGCGGTTGGGCCGAGTGGGCGGTGTCTTGGGTGGCGTGTGGCCCAGGGGCGGATTGGTAGAGTGGCGATTGTGCCGAGTGAGGCGATTGAGGCCGGGTGAGCGTTGGCCAGTGCGATTGGGCCCGAGTGTGGGCATCTGGCCCAGAGTGGCGGTGGGAGTGTGGTGGAGCCGAGGTGGCGGTGTAACCAAGTGGCGATTGGCCGAGTGGCGGTGAGCCCGGTGGCCAGTGTTGCCGGTGGCGGTGAGCGGTGGCGATTGGGCCTGGGTGGCTGATGGCCGGTGGCGATTGGTGGGTGGCTGGCGGGGCTGTGGGCCGGTGGGCGGTGGTGGCGAGTGGCGATAGCCAGGGCGGTCGTGAGTGGCGGTGGGCAGTGGGCGTTATAGCCGAGTGCGGGGTGGGCCAAGTGGGCGTGTAGCGAGGGAGCGGTGGCCCGAGTGCGATTGGCCGAGTGCGATAGTGGGGGCCCGATTGGGCCCAGAGTGGCGGTGGCCAGTGGCGTTGTGGTAGTGGCGATTGGTGGGAGGTGGTGATGTGGCCCGGTGTCGGTTGAGGCCCAAGTGGGCGGGTTGGTAGGAGGTGGGCGATTGAGCCGAGCAGGCTGCTAGCGGAGGACCGGTGGGCCAGAGTGGCGATTGGGCCCAGTGGCGATGTAGGGCGGGTTGGTCGAGTGGGCGGTTGTAACCCGGTGGCGGATTGAGCCCGGTGGCGATGGCCAGGGTGGATTGGTAGGAGTGGCGATTGGTAGAGTACAGGCGATGGCCAGGGGCGGTTCAGTGGTGTGATGTGTTTGGTGGCGGTCAGGCCGGTGGCGATTAGGCCCCGGTGGCGGTGTGGCCCGGTGGTGATTGGGCCGGTGGGCGTTGTGGCGGAATGGGCGGAGTTGAGGGTGGGTGGCGGTGGGCCGGGTGGCGATGTGGCAGTGGCGGTGGGCCCAGTGGCGTTGTGGCCAGGAGGTGGCGGGTTGGTAGAGTGGCGGTGGTAGAAGTGGGCGATATAGAGAGCGGTGGGCGGTGGCGATTGAGCCCGTGGCGGTGTGAGCGGTGGCGATTGGGCGAGTGGCGATGTGGCGAGGGCGATTGGCGGTGAGGTGGCTGGGAAGTGGCGGTGAGCTAGGAGGTGGCGATGTGTGGGGGGCGGGTGGTAGGGCGGTGGAGCCGGTGGCGGGTTGGTGGAGTGGCGTTGGCCGGTGGCGGTGGCCGAGTGGTGATGTGGCCCGGGGTGTCGGTTGGCCCAGAGTGGGCGATTGGAACCAGTGGGCGGTGGGGCCGGTGACTATGCGGAGGGCCCCTTTGGCTAGGAGTGGGCGGTGTGGAGCAGTAGCGATGTAGCGAGCGATTTGGTCAGTGGCGGTGGCGGTGGCGGTGGGTGGGTGGCGTGTAGTGGGCCGGTGAGCCAGTGGCGATTGGCCCAGAGTGGCGATGTGGCCGAGGGCGATTGGGCAGTGGCGGTGGCTGAGTGGCGATTGGGCCGGAGTGGCGGGTGGCGAGTGGCGTTGGCGGGTGGTGGAGTTGGTAGGAGTGGGCGTTGTAGCGAGTGGCGGTGGGCCCGGCGAGTGGCGGTGAGCCGAGTGGCGATGTAGCCGAGTGGGCGGTGGAACGAGTGGGCGTTGTAGCGGTGGGCGATTGGGCCCAGTGGCGATGTAGCCAGAGTGGGCGATTGAGCGGTGGCGGTGAGCCGGGTGGGGCCCGGTGGGCGAGTTGGGCCCGGTGGCGTGAGCCGAGTGGCGATGGCCGGTGGGCGGTGTGGCGGTGGCGAGTTGGGCCGGTGGGCGTTGTGGCCGGTGGCGGCGGTGGGCCAGTGGCGGGTTGGCCGGAGTGGGCGATGGCCGAGTGATTGGGCAGTGGGCGGTTGGGCAGTGGGCGATTGGGCAGTGGCGGACAGACCCGGGTGGCGGTGCAGTGGGCGATTAAATGAGTAGCGGTGGCCAGAAGTGGGCGATGTGGCCAGTGGCGGTGGGCGGTGGCGGTGGGCCGGTGGCGGTGTGGCAGTGAGCGATTGAGCGGTGGGCGGTTGGCCAGGGTGGCGGTGGGCGGTGGCGAGATGGGTGGCGGTGAGTCAGTGGCGATTGGGCTGGTGGGCGATGTGGCCCGGTGGCGAGTTGGTAGGGTGGCTGGCGGGGGGCTGTGGTAGTGGCGGGTTGAGCCGGGAGTGGGCGTGTAGCCGGGCGGTGCAGCCAGTGGGCGATGTAGCCGGGACGATTAAGCAGTGGCGATTGGCGGTGGGCGTTATGGCAGTGGCGATTGGGCCAGAGTGGCGATGTAGCCGAGGCCCGATTGAGCGAGTCGTTGGGCCGGAGTGGGCGGAGTTGGCCAGAGTGGCGATTGGCCCAGAGATGTGATGGCCGAGGGGGCGGTGTGGGCAGTGGCGATTGGCGGAGTGGCGTTGTGGCAGTGGCGGGTTGGCCAGAGTGGTGATGTGTGGCCGGAGTGTCGGGTTGGGCGGGTGGCGATTGGGCCGGTGGCGATTGAGCCGAGTGGGCGTGTGGCCCAGAGCGGTGAGCGAGTGGGCGATTGAGCGAGTGGGCGTTGGCAGTGGCGAGCCGAGTGGTGATGTAGCCCGGTGTCGATTGAAGCCAGAGTGGCTGAGCAGTGGCGGGTTGGTAGTGGCGGTGAGGAGCCCGGTGGCGTGGCCAGGGTGACTGTAGCGGAGGATGGAGTGGGCCCGGTGGCGATTGGAGCCAGGGTGGCGTGGCCCGGGCGGTTTGGTCAGTGGGCGGTTGGCGGCGGTGGGCGATTGGCCAGGAGTGGCGGTGGCCAGGGGCCATTGGTACAGTGTGATTGAGCAGTGGCGATGGAAGCCCCGGGCGGAGTGAGTAGAGTGGCGGTGTAGGCGAGTGGCGAGTGGGCGGAGTGGTGGAGTGAGCGGTGGGCGTTGTGTGAGTGGTGATTGGGCCCAGGAGTGGGCGTTGTGAGCGGGTGGGGCGGTTGGCGGGTGGGCGGTGTGGCCAGGGTGGTGTGTGGTCGGTGGCGGTTGGCCAGGGTGGGGCGGTGTGGCCGGTGGTGATTGAGCCCGGTGGCGGGTTGAGCCGGAGGTGGGCGTTGTGGCCCGGTGGCGGTTGATCCGGTGGCGGTGTGGGCCCGGTGGGCGGTTGAGGCCCAGGAGTGAGCGATTAAGGCCAGTGTGATGGTGAGTGGCGTTGGCAGTGGTGGGATTGGGCGAGTGGGCGTTCAATAGCGGAATGGCGGAGTTGAGCGGTGGCGGGTGAGCCGGTGGCGATGTGGCGGTGGCGGTGGGCGAGTGGCGGTTGGCCCAGAGTGGCGATGTGGCCAGGAGTGGCGGTGAGCCTGAGTGGCGGTGTGGCCCAGAGGAGTGGGGATTGGCGGTGGCGATTGGGGCCCAGAGTGGCGTTGGCCGAGTGGCGATTGAGCCGAGTGGCGGTGTAGCTGAGTGGCGATTGAGCCGAGTGGCGATTGAGCAAGAGATGGCGTTATGTGAGTGGTGATTGGCCAGAGTGGCGTTGTTGCGGAATGGCGATTGGGCGAGTGGTGATTGGCCCAGAGTGAGCGATGTAGTAAGTGGCGATTGGGCCAGTGGCGGGTCTTGGCCAGGTGGTGATTGGTAGAGTGGGCGGGTTGAGCCGAGTGGCGTGTGGCCTAGTGGGTTGGTAGGTGGGCGATTGGGCCGGTGGGTGGTGGGCGGGTGGCGAGTGGGCGAGATGGCGATTGGGCGGTGTGAGTGACGAGTGGCGATTGGGCCGAGTGGCGGTATGGCCAGTGGTGGTTGAGCCGAGTGGCGTTGTAGCCTGTAGTGGTGGGCGAGCGATCTGACTCTTGGTGGCGTGACTGCTGGAGTAGGCAGACTCGTCAAGTGAGCAGGTTAGTGGGAGGCTCGTCCATGTGTATTGATGGGAAGGAGCTCATCAGGTGCGAACTTGGGGAGGGCTCGTTGTGAGTTGATTGTGATGGGAAGTTGAGGCGTGGAAGGCTCGTCAATGAAAATAGTAGCGGGGCCAGATCCATCGGTGATAGAGAGGGCTCGTCGGGGGTGTGGAAGACAGAGGTGGAACTGGATTCATATCGAGGAAGAGCTTCGTCAGTATGGATTGTAGGATGGAGCAGTTTGTAATACGATGTACGGAGTGAAGAGGAGGGCTTGTCGGGGAATGCGTAGTAAGACTCGCCCATGTTGGTGAGTGGGAAGGCTAGATCAGTAAATAGTAGGAAGGGCCAGATCTGACAGTGCGGGTGGAGGGGCTCGTCGATGTGAATGAGTAGGAGGGCCGGAGTGCGTTTGAGTCTGGGTGGAGGGCCATCAGCTAAGCGGATGGTAGGGCTCGTCAGGTGCGAGTTCGGGAGGCTCGTCAATGGGATTGTGGGAAGGGCCGGAGTGCAGTCGGGTGTGGGTGAAGGGGCTGGAGTCGATGGGTTGTTTGGAGGGCTCGTCGGGTAGAGCCGTTGGGAAGAGCTCGTGGGGAGGCCCATTCTGAGAGCTAGATCCATGTAAATGTAATAGGGGCTCGTCAGTGCATTGCCGTTTAGGAGGAGCTCGTCCAGTCATTGTTATGAAACTCGTCCATATAAGTAATAGGGCTCGTCGGGGAAGTGGTGGGAGGAGCTGGGTAAGGTGTTTGAGGCTCGTCCATGTACGTAATGGGCTCGTCAAGTGGAAATTTGTTTGGAGGGCTCGTCGGGTGGAATACGTGGGAAGGCTCGTCGAATTGGAAATTTGTTGCGAGAG
Organism: Tetrastigma voinierianum; assembly: GCA_016808115.1. NCBI lineage: Eukaryota > Viridiplantae > Streptophyta > Magnoliopsida > Vitales > Vitaceae > Tetrastigma > Tetrastigma voinierianum. The sequence goes on along the minus strand of JAEQBH010007957.1, from coordinate 189,960 downwards.
CTGGAGTCCATGTGAATAATAGGGGCTCATCAGGTAGAGCCGTTTGGAAGGAGCTCGTCAGTGTAAAGCTGTGCGTAAGGCTTCGATCCGTGAAATAATAGGAATTTCGTCGGATAGAACATTTGGGAGGAGCTAAGTCGGAGTGGAAATTTGTTGTAGGCTCGGCCATGTAAATAATAGGAGCTCGTCGGATAGAGCTTTGGGGAGGAATGATCGGAATTAGGCCCATTTGTAGGCTCGCCATGTAAAATAATAGAGACTCGTCCGGATAGATTTGTTGGGAGGAGCTCGTCGGTGGAAATTGTTATAGGCTAGATCCGTAGTAAATAATAGGGCTCGTCGGAAGAATTTGTTAGGAGGGCTAGTGGGGGTGGAAACTGTTGTAAGAGCTTGCCGTGGAAATAATAGGGTCGTCAAGGAGGAGGCGTGGGACTCGTCAGGGTGAGCGACTGTAGGCTGGAGTCCGTATGAATGTGGAGCTCGCAGGAGGCTGTTGGGAGAGCTCATCGGGTGAAACATTGTAGGCTGATCCGTGTAGATGTGGGGCTAGATCAGGAGGGAGATTTGGTGGGAGGCTCGTCGGGTGGAAATTTGTTGTAGGCTCGTACATGTAAAATGGGGCTCGTCGGGGAGGCAGGTGGGAGGAGCTCGTCGGTGGAGCTGTTGTGGAGCTGGGTCCGTGTAGTAATGGGATAGTCGAGGAGACATTGGAATCGTCGGATTGGTACATTTGTGGAGCTCGTCGGGTGTAGATGGGACTCGTCAGAGTGGGCTGTTGGGAAGGAGCTCGTCGGGAGGAAGCTGTTGTAGAGCTCGTCCGTGTAGATAATAGAAGCTCGTCAAGTAGAGCTGTTGGGAAGAGCTCATCAGGTAGACTGTTGTAAGAGCTCGTCCGTGTAGATAATAGAAGCTCGTCAAGTAAAGCTGTTGGGAAGAGCTCGTCAGGTAGGCCCATTGTAGGCTCGTCCGTAGATAATAGGAAGGGCCCGTGCGATTTGGAGTCCGATGAAGGGCTTGTCAATGTAAATAGTAGGGGCTGGATCCATCGAGTTGAGGGACCCAGGAGCCTGCGTATGGTGTGCGATGGGCGAATGCATGCGGAGTGCGTGAAGGAACAGTCAGCGTGAATAGTAAGGGACCGTCATTTACGGAGTTGAGGACAAGCCTCGTCAGTATGAAGCTGTAGAAGGAGCCCCGTCGTGCGGAGTGCGGCGAGGCTCGTCACAGATGATAGTAGGGGCTCGTCCATCAGAGTTGAGGGAGGAGCCTTGTCGTATGAATTGTAGAGGGCCGGAGTGCGTAAGGTGCGTGAGGACGATCAGCTGTGAATAGTAGGGACTCGTCGTGCGGGTTGAGGGACGGGCCTCGATCGATCTGAATGGTAGAAGGGCCGGAGTGCGTGCGGGTGCGGCGAAGGGGCTGGAGTCACTTGAGTGAATGGTGGGGACTCGTCCATCGGGTTGAGGGGAGGAGCCTTGTCGATATAGTTGTGAAGGGCCATGGCGTGCGGGTGCGAGCGAGAGGACCGTCACTAGTGAATAGTAGGGGCTCGTCCATGCAGGTTGGGAGGCCTTGTCGATATGAGTTGTAGAGGAGCAGATGCATGCGGAGTGCGTGAAGGGCTCGTCCGCGCTGTGAATAGTAGGGAGGCTCGTCGTGCGAGGTTGAGGGCAGGCCTGATCCAGTGCAGTGTTAGAGGGCCCGTGCACGTGCGGAGTGCGACGAGAGGGCTCGTCACCGTGAATAGTGGGGCCTCGTCCGTACGGAGTTGGGGGGGCCTTGTCAATATGGTGTGAAGGAGGCGAGTGCGTAAGGTGCGGCCGAAAGGGCTCGTCCTTTGTGAATAGTGAGGGCTCGTCGTGAGGTTGGGGACAAGGCCTCAGTCAATATGAGTTGTAGAAGGAGCCCGATGCGTACGGGTGCGGCGAAGGCTGCGTCACCAGAGTGAATAGTAGGGGCTTGTCCATCTGAGTGTAGGGAGGAGCCTTGTCAATATGAATTGTAAGAAGGGCCAGATGCATGCAGGTGCGTGAAGGGCGGCTCGTCAGTGAATAGTAGGGGCTCGTCGTGCAGGTTGAGGGACGAGGCCTCGTCAATGCGGATGGTGAAGGGCCAGTGCGTGGGTGCAGCGAAGGGCTGGAGTCGCAGTGAATAGTAGGGGCTGGGTCCGTCGGGTTGAGGAGGGCCTTGTCGATGGTGTAGAGAAGGGCTAGTGTGCGGAGTGCGGCGAAGGACAGATCACTGAGTGAATGAGTAGGGGACCGTCCATCGGGTTGAGGGAGGGACCTTGTCGATATAATTTGTAAGAAGGAGCCCGATGCATGCAGGTGCGTGAAGGGCTGAATCCTTGTGAGATAGTAGGGGCTCGTCATTACGGGTTGAGGGACCCAGGCCTCGTCGTGCGAGATGTTAAGAGGGCCGGAGTGCGTGCGGGTGCGGCGAGAGGACTCGTCAGGTGAGATAGTAAGGCCTGGGTCCATCACGGGTTGGGGGAGGGCCTTGTCGATATGGTGTGGAAGGGCCGTGCGTGCGGGTGCAGCGAAGGGCTGCGATCAGCTGTGAATGGTAGGAACCGTCATTACGGAGTTGAGGACCAGAGCCTCGTCGATATGAGCTATGAAGGAGCCCGTGCATCACGGAGTGCGTGAAGGGCTCAAATCAAATGAATAGTAGGGCTCGTCCATTTGAGTTGAGGGAGGGCCTTGTCGATATAGATTGTAAGAAGGGCCGTCGTGCGGGTGCGCGAAGGGCTCGTCAGAGTGAATAGTAGGGCTCGTCCATCCGAGTTGAGGAGGGCCTTGTCAATGAATTGTAGAAGGAGCCCGATACGTGCGGGTGCGTGAAAGGGCTGGAGTCAGCGATGGCTGAGTAGGGGCTCAAGTCGTGAGGTTGAGGGGCTGGCCTCGTCGTGCGAATGGTAAGAAGGGCCAGATGCATGCAGGAGTGCAGCCCAGAAGGGCTGCGATCAGTGAATAGTAGGGGCTCGTCGATACGGAGTTAGAGGCGAGCCTCGTCAATGAATGAAGGAGCCCGTCTGTCGTGAAGGGCTGAATCCTTTGTGAATAGTAGGGGCTCGTCATTACGGGTTGAGGGACGGAGCCTCGTCGATATGAGTGCTTGGCTCACGGCGTTGTGACCTTGGGCGGCGATTCCCGGTGAAGTGGCTGATGTGGCTGGTGGGTCTAATGGGGCGCGTGGCTGTGTGTGGAGTAGGTGGGCTCGTCAGAGTGGGCGGGCGTGGCTCAGGCGTGGCGGGTGGCAATGTGGCTGGTGGTCTGACTCTTGAGGGCAGCGTGGCTGTGGAGTGGAGTGAGCTCGTCAAGGGTGGGCGGTGGCTCTCGGGGCGTGACGTCGTAGTGGCAATGTTGCTGGTGGTGTTCGATCACGAGGGCGGCGTGGCTTTGTGTGTGGAGTGGTGGAGGCTCGTCCAGAGTGGCGGTGGGCTCCGGGCGGCGGCGGCGAGTGTGTGTTGCTGGGCTGGTCGACGGCGTGGCGTGTGGGAGGTGGGTGGGCTCGTCGGGGTGAGGCGGTGGCTCCGGGCGTGGCCGAGTGGCAATGTGGCTGGGCCCGGTCGGCTCACGAGGGCGGCGTGGGCGCTGGAGTAGGTGAGCTCGTCGGGTGAGCGGCGTGTTTCCGGCGACGAGGGCCCGAATGGGCGATGGCTGAAAGTTTGGTCGACTCCCGGGCGGCGTGGCTGTGCGGTGGGGCTGGGTCCAGGTGAGACAGCGTGGCTCCGGGCGTTGTGGGGCGCGGTGGCAGTGTGGCTTGGGGTTGTCCGGATCCTCGGGTGTGTCGTGACACGTGCGGGTGGGCGGCTCAGTCAGAGTGAGACCCAGTGGCTCAGGGCGTGGTGGGGTGGGCGATGTGGCCGGGTGGTGCGACGGGCGGCGTGGCTGTGGGTGGGTGGGCTCGTCCAAAGTGAGCAGCGTGGCTCAGGGCGCTGAGGCCGAATGGCGATGTAGCTGGTGGTCGACTCTTGAAGTGACGTGCTGCGTGGAGTAGGTGCGCTCGTCAAAGTGAGTTGGAGCTGCTGCATGTGGCCATTCGACCGACTTTTGGAAGGTCACGGCGTCTTTAATGCGGTTGGCGGAGAATTTTAGACGGTTCTTGTAGTACCGAGTGCTGGCCTTCTTAGATGGCGGCTTCATTTGCTATGGGTTTGTCGCTGGATGCGCACTCCTTGCAGTGCGTAGGCGAAATCTGCGAGATGGGCGTCGAGTTTGATGTGGCCGCGGGGGATCCCCAGGGTCTGGTTCAATTTTGTTGGACTCCTACATTGTGGAGTTGTTTGCCTTCATGAGGAGGGAGTTGTGACCTTCATGAACTCGTCGTGTCTCTGTGGGCATTGCATGGTAAGTTGTTACACAGTTCTTACATCGGGGCGTCGTCGGAGGTGAGGGGCGGAGCCTCACCTCGTTCGTGTTGGCTTGCCTTGTTTCTAATGTCTTAGGGTGGTAGAATTTGTTTTGCGTTGCTTGGTTGGTCTGCATCCTTGAGGCGGATTAGGCGTTGCTCTGTGTTCATGTTGATGTCAGTGGCCCGAAATCGATTATATTTTCGAATTTGTCGTTCCACAGTGGCCTTATTGATGATGCTTTTCAACGAAGCTGGAGCTGGAATGATGTAAGTCGTTGGGTGGGACCGGATCGTTTGTGAAATTTCAGGATGCAGGCGTCTGGATCGTCTGGATTGAGGCAGGATCGTGTGCTTGCTGATCTACGGGACTCAGGACGAGCACTTTCCTCTGGGAACAAAGAAAGGAGTTCGGCGGGGTACATGCAGGTGTGCTCAGATCACTAAGTCAGGTTCTTTACGGGAAAGGAGTGCAGAGGGGCGGATGTTTGCGTAATGGGTATCGATGCAGGTGCGTGCAGCACTTTCACCGTGAGGTGGCCTTGTATTATAGTGTATATTATTCCCGATTTGAGGTAGTAAGAGTTCTTTCCGATGGACGGGATATTTATTGCCTTTATCGGATTTTAGAAAGAGATATTGGAAGGAATAGTTTATTGAAATTATCCTCCTTCCTTTTAGTGAGGTCGAACCCAGTTGCGGGATAATATATTATTGAGAGTATCTGTTTTCCTTAATGAGATTTAATTAAAGATTTAGTTAGATTCACGGGATAATAAGTTATAGGGGATTATTCTGCTTTCATATTAGCGAATTCAATCTGATTTGCGAGGATATGGGCTTTCTCAGTTATCCATAGCAGCCTTTAGGCGTAGAGTGGTTGGGCCTTCCTTTTGGGCCGCTAGGGGCTTGGGTGTTTTATAGAGACTGCCTCTCAACTGAGCTGATGAGTAGAGCTGCTATTTCAAACCTCGTGGTTACAAAAATGATTGTTCCATGGTGAAGAAATTGATCTCTCCAATTATATTCCAACTTAAAGTTTAGTAAATGATAATGTGAATTCTCATGTTGAAGAGGTAGAAGACGATGAGATGATAAAGATGTTACATGATACATGATATAAAAGAGGGGGGCAGGGGGGGCAAGACTTTTTCAACATTTACATTTTTTGTGAAGTTGATGCATGTTAATATGTTGAGTAGATAGAGTAATAAATCTTTTGACATGTTGAAAATATTAAAAAAGGCTTTTCCTAATCACTACAATCAAATTATCTCCCTTCCATGCCTCGCAGCCCATCTAGCGCCTCATGAAACATGTCCTTACCGATCCTCTATGACCCTCCACTGTTTTTCGCATGAAACTCTCGTCCCCATCCCATCTCGTGGGCCCCATTCACATCATCGCGGTTCAACCTCCCTTCACCAAGTGTTTCCACCCATAACTTTCACCTCAACCATCTAAAAATCATGTTGTTTGCATTGTTTGTCCTTAAAGATGCGATCTTCCATGGAGTAGAAAACAAGAAAAATATGAGATGTGCGATTTCGATGGCCTATATCTTGCGATCAGATGCTCGAATCAATGATTAGCTGGTGCCAATGGTGATGGGAAGGGTCAAACCCATTGGGACGATAAGTGGCAAGCTAAAAAAGTACCAGTAAAAGGAAAACATATGGGTGCAACATGAGGACTTCCCATGAGTCATAATCAAGCCTCTCTCTGCTAATGATTCGTTAAGCGAAATGAGTTTTAGAATCAACAAAATTTATAACCTGAGATTCCTACTCTTGTGTGCTTAAAGCTACAGTATAGTGGCTCTAGATTAGAACACATGGATAGAGTTTTCTTCGGTACAAGGTGGTTGCGGAGTGAATCAAAATGGTAATTCCAGTTTGGATTTTGGGTTTGATGAAAGCAGTGAGGATTGGTTGTTTATGACTAAAACTAAAAAATAAAAAAAAATGTAAGAATGAGCCCTTGAAGTATAAGACCTTTGGTTTGGGGTTTTGGAGCAACCAACATGTCCTCGGTCTTTTCCTCAGCGTTAGGAGGATGACATATAGTCATATCTGACAGGATGTCATTTAGCTGAAGCTAAGCCTGATTTCCTTTTGAAGAAAAGCACACCCACACCGAGAAGCGAGAAGAGAGCTTTTCATTTATTGGTATTAATGCTCCCGAGGCAATTAACGTGCCTCACGATCTACCTCAATTGATAAATAGAAAAGCAACTAATGAATCCTCAGTGGATCACAGCAATAAGCATCCATGAACCTAGGTGCGAATACTGATAAAGAAAGCCTGCATCGAAAGGAGTTTCTAACCTAGGTGAAATGAGACATAAATGAAGGAAGTAAATGCCTACGTTAAAAGCGGAGGACGTCGAGTTTACCTCCGTCACAGCCAGCAGACCCACTCCTCTTCCCAAGGAAAGAGTCCTAATAAGCATCCTTTGAGTTGTCATCCTCGGGAGGAGTGTTTGAAGTATATGTAGAAAGGGAGAGAAAATGGAGAAGGAGGAACAGCTGGCCAGCACCTTGCAAATCTATTGCTAACGTGAAGTGATTTGGAAGTTTGGCCTGCGGGAAACATAGGTGCTCGGTGTATATGAAATTACCAAAAAACCAAAATCGTGGAGGCTATTACAAGAGTAAAATGGGAAAAAACCAAAATAATCTGAAACGAGGGCACAGCGTAGCGAGGAATGGGCGACGGGATGAGCAGTCTTTGGGAGGATGCAGTGCTCGCGGAAAAACAATCCTATAATGCTCCATTTTCTTCTGTTTTTTTTATTCTTTCCTCTGGTCTTTGATCTGCAATGCTAAGTTTGACTTGAATTCTTAGGTGGATCGACTCATGATTTTGGCATAGTGCTTCATAGCACAAAATTTTCACAAAATGATCATTAGAATAGTAAGGACCTTGTGTGTGCAAATCGGGTTAATTAGAATGATTAGTACACAAAAACACTCAAAACCTATAATAAATAGGGTTCCAAATAGCACTTTGAGCGCAATCCTCCCAACCTACACATTTCTAGTCCCTTAGCGTGAAAGAAAGAAAGAAAGAAGAGGCATACAAGCGATAACAAAATGGTATTTCAAAAGGTTGTGAATAAGTAATATAACCTCAATGAAAATTAGAAACTTAGCCTAATGACTACCTCAGAGAATGAATGCCATACAAAATGGAGTATAGCGCTTCCTTCTCGATGGCTCAACTGAACTACGAAATCTAAGTGTTTGTTGATCGGCTCTCGGCAATAGCCTTAGCTGCACTCTCCCCAGCCAAGCTGCGTGACCTAGTGCTGCTTCTTCAACCTAAATGAATTAGGACCCACCTCTTCTTCACAGTTCTTTATTGTTTATGCGGTGCGTCTTTGGGGATAGGCCTCACGAAGTCCCATGTAAGGGGATCTACCAGTGACTCCCAGCAATTAAGGCTTAGAGACTTAAGTCGCGGATCTTTGAGCCACTAACTCTTTAGGTTTTCTTGAGACTCCTAATGATTTTGAAACTCCAGCACAACGCTAAACTCCACCTATCCACCCGGTAGTGAGCACTAAGTCGGTGGCTCCTGACCCGATTGGCTTAGGGCACGGAGCTAAAGGCTTTAAGCCGCAAGCCCCTCGGATCGTGCTCAGAGCTTCAAGGCAGCGTTGCAATTTTCTTCTAACCTTTTCTTTTCTTTTTCTTTTCTTTTTTTATTTTGGGAGACATATTAGCGCACCATGGGGGTCCTTTATTAAGGTAGTCAACTGAAATAGGTGAGTTTTGAAAAGCTTAGGAGGTAGGCAGTTTTCAATACATTTGAAACTAATGTGCATAGTGTGTAGTTGTAGCTAAGGGTGGAAGAAAAATGGTCGAAAGCAACGAGAGTTCAACTTGTATCCATTCGACCGGGTGTGAACAATCTAACAGAAATAAATGAGATTGGATAAGTTCCAAATTTTCTAACTACGGAGTTGAAGCTATAATACAAAAAAAATTAAAATGGGTGCTATTTTTGAAAAGAAATCAGGTTATAGTATAGCAACTACAAAAAACAGCAAACAGCCATGAACATCACAAAATGGACGCTCAAAATAAAAACAAAATAAATGTCATTCTTATTCTTTCTGATAAATGTCATTATCGTATTGGGTTGCGGTTGGAGAAAGTTAGAGAAGGAGATGTTATGATGATATCAGTAATAATATGGATGGGAGACCATGAAACTTTCAAAAATGAACATACATATTCACTCCATTTGAAGCTATATAAATAGTTGGAGGAAGAAAGAGGAAAAGAGTGACCAATTGAGCATTTTAAGTACACCTTCATAATAATTTTCCAAAGTGTTCTTTAAATATATTTGGTTCACCACTCTAAGATTTCAGCGTTTATAAACACCTAAGCGAGAGTTCGGATGAAAAGTTATGGAGCTGAAACAAGTAAATGTGAAATTGAAGCAGGTTAAAATTCGCAACTACTGAATTTCTAAGTCTTAATTAAGGTGCGAATTTTCAATATGTATATATATATATATGAGAAAATTTTTTATAATAATAATAATAATAATAATAATAATAATAATAATAATAATAATAATAATAATATATATCATATAAGACAAAATAGTGCACGAAGTCTGCGAGGAGAAAACATTAGCTAGTGCACTATTAAAGTGAGAATTTCTAACGGCTGCGAAATTATGAGTTGAAGAAGTTTCTAGGTGAGCTTGGACATACTGTACACTTGAATTTTACTAAGCATAAAAATAAACAGGAAAAGTTAAGAAAATTACACACATAAAATTTAAAAATATTTAAAAACAAAGATTAACTACAAATTAGAAAATCTAGAAATAAAATTAACTAACTCAAAATAAAATAAAATAAACTAAAATAAGACAATATATAGAAATGAAAACAGGTGGGGAAATGTGCTCCTGAGCGATTTTAGGCTGGAAATTTGTTGGAGCTAGTGGGGCTTGTCAGGATTATGAGGTTAGGGTGCTCCAAGATCGAACCGGCCCAAGACAACCACTATGCCATGCAACATCAGCAGCTGCCAATGTCTTTGATGTAGTGGCAAAGATCTTAGCAGTGGCCACTAACTTCCTGAAGTTTTGTAGTATGGGTAGCAGGTGGGGATGGCCTTGGTTTCGGCCCAAGAGTTTTGGTTGGGATTGTGCGAGTGAAGAAGCTGATATGGGCGAGTCAGGGGCGGGGTAGAGGTGGCCATCTGTTCTTCCCTTTGCGTCCTCGGTCGGCAACAGGGGATTGGCTCAGCTATTTATACATGGGGCGAATGATAGCATAGAGTAATGGGGATACCCAAGATTTTCTGCTAAGAGCCTTCTTTGTGGGTCAGCGTAGACAACATCATACCATGGTGTCACTCAGGCACTTTCCTTCTGGATTTTCTTCCTCTTGATGAACATTTCTTTGGGCAGAACTTTGAAATTGATGTGCGGGTTGTCAAATTATGATCAATTCCATACAGCCCATCTAATTTTGATCGAGAGTTCTCCCACAGTGTCAATTTCATATTGGCACGGACATCCACTTTCCTCTGTTCCTCTATGAAGTTATCCACTAATTTGCTCAAATTCAGCATGGCTTGTTCAATAGGGGATGAGGTTGGTGGTTTCTGCTACTGATAAGTGGGGGCATAATATGGAGAAGCAGGAGGTGCATAAGTTGGGGTAACACTGTAGGAGGGTGTACTCATCCATTGGTCTCTATAGTCCCTCATGGACCTACATGGGTTTGGATTTTCTCCCACAGGTTCTGTGGCGCAATGGAAGGTTTCTATAGTCCCTAGGTGACATGTATGCTCTTAGGGTTTCTCTCCATAGTGTATTGAGTTGTATTGTTCTCCCTCTAGGTGTTCCATTTGTTCCACGATCAATTTTCCCACGAGACAGTCTTGAACTCTGCCTTCAGAATTTTTAATCCACTTTGGAAATTCCCTACGGTAAAAGCAGGGCAAACACTAAACTGACGAAACGATCACCTAAGAGGTTAGGAAATGTGAACTGAAACTAAGATTATGATAAAAATATCGGAGAGAGGAATTCACGAAGGCTTGTGATGAGGATCACAGAGTGTTCATCCAGTCATCATTCGCACTTGGGCTCATCTGACAGCGAAGTAATTTGATTCGGTTCTGGCCCAGTGGGTGTTGAGATCGACAAGAATTTATGGCTTCAAGTTCCTACTGCAGAGCGTAGCGAAACTGCTGTTATGAGTGGCTCACAGATTGAACACATGGATGGGTTTCTTGTCTGAGTGATTTACGGTGAATCAAAATGGTGAATTTCAGTTTGGATTTTAGGTTGAAGTGAAAGCATTGAGGATTGGTTGTTTGCGGGCTGAAGCTAAAAAAAAAAAATGTAAAATAGAGCCCTTGAGTGTCGGATTGATTTAGGGTTTAAGGCAACAAACATGTCTCGGGTCTTTTTCCTCGCGTTGGGGGCAGGATGACATATCATTTCGAACCGGATCTTCATTTAGCTTTAAAAATGACCTGTAGTTTCCTTTTGAAAACAACATTTATTGAACATTGTATATACAAACGGTGAAAGCGTTGTATCATGAATCTACCTTTGGGTGATAAAACAGAAGCAATAATGAATCTGGGTGGTTAGCAGTAAGCATCCACTACAGACCTAGATTGCAAATGCTGATCAAGAGGCTTCGAGATTCCCAACCTAGGAGTGAGAAATAGAACATAAATAAGAAAATAAATACTTACGTTAAACAGAGGACCGTCAGTTTACCTCAAATCCTAGCCATAAGCCCTCCTCTTCAAGGAGGAAGAGGTCTAGCCAAGCATCCTTTGAGTTGTCATCCTCAGAGGAGTGTTTGGTAGCCGAGAAAGGGAGAGAAAATGAAAGAAAATGGAAAGGAGGAGGAGCGACGAGTGCGGTATCGTCTAATGCGACGTGAAGTGATTTGAAGTTTGTACGGAGCGGGAGCATATGGGTACCGGTGTATATGAAATTACCAAAAACCAAAATCAGAGGCTATGACAAGGATAAAATGGGAAAAACCAAAACGAATGCAAACGAGGGCTGCATCTTGTCAAACGAGTGACGGTAGGATGAGCAGTGTTGGGAGGATGCACGGTGTTCGCGAGAAAGACTACGTAATGCTCCCATTACTGTACGTTTTTTGCTATTCTTTCCTCTGGTCTTTGATCTGCAATGCTGAGTTTGACTTGAATTCTTGGGTGGCAGGTCGACTCAACAATTTTGGCATAATTGGCTCGTAAGCACTTAGGAATTTGCCCGCAATCTGATCATTAGAATAGTAGGGACCTTAATGTGCAAATCGGGTTAATTAGAATGATTAGTACACAAAAAGCACTCAAAACCTATAATAAATAGGGTTCAAAATAACACTTTTTGAGCACTAATCACCAAAGCAGGCTTAACTATGGAGTTTTGATGGGATGCGATGCATTATTGTTGGTATGATAGCACCCCACATGTACTTGCATCTGATATATTAGTCAAATGTGATGGCTAAATCAAATTATTTCCATTCATTTACATGTGGTCACATAGCGTCTTATGGAAACATGTCCTTTATTGATCTACATGACCTCCGCCATTTTTTTATGCGAGCTCTGTCCCCATCCATATCATGAGATCCATCCACTCCATTGGAGTTCGACCTCCCTTCACCAAGTGTTTCCACCCATAACTTTCCCCTCAACCATCTAAAAACCTTGTTGTTTGCAACGTTCGTCCTTAAACGATGAGATATTTCATGTGGCAAAAAAGGGAAAAAAATATATATATGAGAATGCGATTTCGATGGCCCATATCTTGCGATCAGATGCTCAGATCAATGATCGCCCAACATCGATGGCGTTGGGAAGGGCGAACCGGTGGGACGATGAAAGTGGCAAGCGAAGTGAGTAAAGGAAAAGGTGCAACATGGGGACTTCCCAAGAGTCACCATCTAGTACTACTCTGTGAGCAAGCAATTCACGAGATGCAGTGGAATCAATGCGTTAGTGTTGGTATGATCACACCCATCATGTATTTGCTTTCCAATCCTCTTAAATCCATCATTTCCTGATCGATGCAATCAAATTATCTCCTGTTCCATGCCCTGCGGCTGATATAGCGCCTCATGAAACATGTCCTTACCGGTCCTCTACGACCCTTGTTAGGAGTACTTTAGCTTAGCATTATTTAGTTCAAAATATGGCATAAATCATGGTTTTTGATGCTGATGAGTCTAAAACTCATCCATTTTTAAGGCTTAAAAATGCAATTTAATGCAAAATTATGGAATCTTCACTCCAGATTTATGTTTTACAGGACTTTAGAGAAAAGAATAAAAAATTAGCAATAAAACTGTAAAAGGTGAGCAAAAGTTCAATATCGCGACATCGAGTGAAGAATGTTGCAACATCAGATGGAGAGAGTCGCGACATTGGCTGAAAAAAGCGAAAAACCAAGTTCACAATGTCGCGACATCGGCTGAAGTGAGAAAAACAAAAAAGAGTAAAGTCGTGACATCAACTCAATGTCACAACATCGACATTGACCAAAGTTGCAACACTGGAAACAATAATTTCAGAGTCGTGACATCAGTGGCGACACTAGAGTAATGTGGCGACATTGACATTAAGAGTCGCAACAATATACAAACAACCAAAATTCAGAGTCGCAACATCAAAAGTTGAGCCACGACACCACAGTTGTAATATTACAACATCATCCACGACATCGAGCGTGTGGGCAATGTTGGAGCATTGTATGGATGAGCAAAAGCAAGAGTTGATGAGTCTAAAATAAATCTATTTTAAACCATTATTCATCCATATTTAAGGCTTACAAGTTCAATTTAATGTAAAATTATGGAGTCATCACCCAAATTTATGTTTTGCAAGAAATTAGGGAAAAGAAGTAGAAATCAGCCAAAAATAAGAAGAAATCAGCATTATGTAGCAAAAGAGCAATGTCGTGATATTGATTGAAGAATGTCATGACATAAACTCAATGTTGGGACATCTGGTGATCAATGTTGCAACATCGTATGGAGAGAATCATGACATTTACTTTAATGTTGCAACATTGGATTTCCAATGTCGTGACATCGGTTAAAGATGGTAGAACAAAGAAATGCCAGTAATACAACTGACATCATGCGACATCGCCACAACATCGAGCATAGCCTCGATGTGAGCGTCATCAGCACTCGATGTCGCGACATCGTAGCGGCAATGTCGCAACGTGAAAAAGAAACCTACCAATCTTGAAGATCACATTTGATATCGTGACATCATATCAAGCGACCCGCTTGAGCTTAATGGACCAATGTCGCGACATCAAACATTCAATGTCTTGACATTGACATTGAGACTCAGAACATGAACTGAATGTCGCGACATCAAGTTAGCGATGTCATGACATTAGGCAGAGGAAAGAAAGAAGATCCAGCGTGTTGTGACATCGGAAATGATGTCGTGACGCCGGAGTTCATTAATGTGAGGCAATGTCGTGACATCACCCGCGACATTACCCACGACGTCGACTAGTCATAAAACTCGAATTTCTCAACAGATCTTCAATGTCGCGACATCACCATGACATTGCCACGACATTGATTGGTCACTCAAAATTTAGAATTGCCCAACAAACTTTCAATGTCGTGACACCAGATTTGATCCATGACATAGTACCTTAGATGTCGCGACATCAGCACTAGGGCAAAATTTTTCTTAGGCTTTTTGAAAGTTGTGATATTTGCCTCATTTTTAGGGCCTAAGAAACGAGCCTATAAATAGGAACTCCTTGGGAGGAGTGCGCAACTTTTCAGCTACTTTCATCCAGTTTTGTGCTTTTTGGAAGAGCTAATGTCTAGTTGTATATAATTTTAATTTTATTTTTCATTTTATTTTCTTTACATTTTAGTTTTGTTTCTAGATTTATTTTTCTTTCTTTTAAGATTAGACTAGTAGATATGAGCTAATTCTAAGCTTGATTGATTTTAAATCGAGCTCATTTATGTCTGAACTTTAATGAAATTTGGAAATTTTTATGGAATTCGTTTTATTTCAATTTTGATTAAATTTTCAATGAATTTGTTTAATCAACTAGTCACTGTCATTGATGATCCAGATATGGAAGGCTAAGCTCCCTCTAGGAAGAGTTTGCTGTTTTGATTATTGTTTCTAGTATTTTAATGTTGTTTTAGGAATGAAAACTAGAATGATTTAATTGGTGTTACTCTTACAATGAGCTGTTCGGAATATCAGTGTCTTATACCTAGAAAGAGTTGTATCTATGCTCTTATTTCTAGGATCCCCCTGAGTGACACATGGATAGACGACTTGAGAGCAAAGAGCAGTCACTTAGGGGTATATTGTACCAATATTCATTGAACTAATGAATTCTAAAGATCACTTAGATACATTACTGGTGAGGTTCTAACCCCTGACTTGAAGGTTCCCTCTTGGGTGACAGTAGGAGTGTGTTCTCAAGGCATAAGATCTGCCTACTGATCTATCAGTTTAATCTTTAGAGGTTTCACCTCAACTGGGTAGATTAATCTCAATCCCGTGTTAGCTTAGATTCTAATCAAGGAGAGAGGGCATTTTAGTCGAATTAATGGCTGAGGTACCAATTGTGTTGTTGGAGAGAGACAGAAGCATTATCCGTATATGAGACAAGCGAGTTTCTAGTCTAAAGGAGTAGGCTGAGGCAATGCGAGAAGGAAAAATAGTCGGATAAGAATGGAATCAAATCTTACAAGTAACTTTTTAGACCCATTGACTTGGTTTAGAAAAATGGTCAGCTAGAGAGTGAAATGTGTAGTGTCATGAGGCATTCCAAGGCTACACTATTGATGAGTGTCCAAAACACTCATGACATACTAGTGTTTTATTATGTTTTTGTTCCATTTCATATAGTAATAAGTGTGGTTATCGCTCTATACTTGGTATTTGGTTTCTTGTGCACTACAGGTGAATAAGGCGGCATTTGGAGGCTTTGTGGAGACTTGAAAAAAGAGAATTGAAAGCCCAGTCCCAACGTCGCGACGTTGAGGCAAAGTGACGTGCCCAATGTCGCGACGTTTCTTGGATTTAATCAACGACAAGATGAGATATAAAAGGGTATGACCTAGTTTCAAGAGAATAGACAGACGGACGAGAAAAAACGATGATGCATGCGTGAATCGAGAGACCGTGTGCACTCTTGCTTTTGTATTTCTTTTCTCGAACATTTAATGATTAAAAAAATATATGGTTGTAGTGAACATCATCATGTTCTAGATCTATTTTTAGGGTTTTTTTTGTAACCTTGCTACATTCATATGGATTAATTATTAATTTTGTTTCTATTTAGTATATTAATGCATTTCATATCGACTTGCTCTACTTCTGTGATTTATTTACATGATGGTGTTTGGCCAACATTGGCATGTTCTTGCTGGGAATCTAAGATCGAGAGATAAAGACTCCCAAGGAAACGAATAGAGTGACACTTGGTAAATTGGTGAGTATAGATCTCGGGTTCGAGTGTGGCGGGTCCAAGGTTTAAGACATTTGGGGTGTTTGGGAGTCTGGGGTTGAATTAGGAGATTTTGATGCGCCTGCGGCAAGATGAGGCGAGATATGCCTCTAGGAGGAGGATGTCTCATGGGCGCGATCCGGCTATGCAGATTGTGGATGCGATTGTTATCTTTGGATGGATAGTTTGCCTGGGTTGCAATCCATTAGAGTGTGGTGGGGAGGCCAGGAGCCACTGGTTTCCGTTAGCGGTTATGGAAGTATTTTAAGGGTTGGTTTTCTCTACACTAGTTATAATTCACTATAATTTTGGGTCCAGATAATATTCTAAATCCAATTTCAATATTCAACACACTTCTCCTTGTGGGAACGACACTTGACGAGCCACTATACTACATACCCTCGACACGTATACTTGCGTGTATGGGCTTACATTTTGACATAAATCTACACACCTATCCAAAGCTCGTCAGGTTTTTGGCGTCGTTACCAGGGAGAAGTTTTTGTGTTGATATTGACAACAAAACACTTAGATATTACTTTGGATCAATTTATTTATTTATTTATTTTTAATTTTAATTTTATTCATTTTACACAAGTGCTTGTAACTTGGTCTCTACTGCTTTTGTGTGTGGTTTTAGAAGGGTTGATTTGTGTGCATGCGAAGGCAAGGTCAAGGTGAACTACTTCCATTTGATCACAAAGTTGGAAGGAGACAAAAGCGGATTAAATGAAACCCTGAGAGAAGCCTGCGAGAAATCTAGTAGTTATGCAGAACCAAGAAGAGCAAAATCAAGCCTAAGACGGGGAATGAGCACATGAGGACAAAATGGAAATAATATATTAAAGATTATGCACCGGACCATTCATACAACGGATGACCCATATGGCAAGTAGTAAGGTTTGCTCTGCACTATGGTTGTTCGGTACGCTATGCGAGACCACGTAAGCGAACAACTTGAGTTAAAAATGATAACACTAAGATGCTTGGGCGATCATTCACGGTTTATCAAGTGAGAATCCGAACACGTATCTAACAAACTTCATTGGAAGTATGGCATTTGATCGAATACAATGGGATGAAGAAGCGCTAAGACTAGATTATTCCAACTATCCTTTGGTGATACAGCCAGCATTGGTTGCAGGCGACCACGGATTCCATTATAAGGTGGCAGTGCGAAGTTTAAACCAAAGTTCTTTCTATACTCTCGGGTGCTGGCCGATTAGGGATTAACACTTACTAGATGATTGGGGAGAACCTAGTTGAACCTTGGGAGAGATTTCATGAACTATTGAGGAGATGTCCACATCACAGGTTGGCTAGATGGATCTTGAGTCACACATTTCTGACTGATTTGAGTGATCTGCCAAAACAATCATAGATGCCTCGAGATTATACGTGAAGAAGAGTACAAACCAAGCATATGGAATCCTAAAGAACATGGCTACCAATAGTAACCAGTGGCCTAGGAATAGGTTAATACTGAGGAAGGCTGTGGGAGGCACGGACATAGAGGTCCTTAGTAATTTGGTCAACCATGTCCTTGTGACTCACTAGAGCAACCGGAGAAGCAGATTACCTGATTCTGTGGACCAACCTTGGGAGATATGCGAATCCTATGGAGGACAACATAATATTGTAGAATGCCAGTTAGGACAAATGACAGTTGAGCAGGCACAGTTTGTGTCTAGATTTAATCAATACGACAGCAGATTAGTATGGAGAGTAACACATATTAGAACCCGAGGCGAGAAATTTCAGGCGTAATGTCGGGAACAATCTGAACTATGGATGGAGGAATGATTATAACAACATGCCACTACCCCAAGTGAGCAAACCGCCATAAGAAAAAAAAAATGGACTTAGATGAAGCACTAGCTTAGATGCTCACTTCCCATACAACCTTTATGAATGAAATAAAGGCAAATATGCAGAATCAGTCAACCTAATTGAATAACCAAGTAGCATAGTTGGGAAACATGGAGGTACAAATGGGCTAAATGGCCACTTTGTTGACTGAGAGGCAGTAGGGTTCATTGCCAAGTAATTCAAAGGTAAACTAGAGAGGAGAAGGCAAAGAACGTGTTAAGGCTATCACCTTAAGAAGTGGTAGAGAACTAGTAGCACAGGGGCAACCACTAGTGGTAAGAGAAGTGGAAACCGAGGAGGAAAACCAGGGCAGCCCAAAAGATCATATGCAAGGGGAGCAACCCTAAGAGAAGAAGTTAGTAGAGAAATCAGATGAAAGGAAAGAGATTGAGAAACAGTCGGTTACAGATGAACCCACTACACCAGTTCCGTATCCTCAACGTTTGAAGAAAAATAAGCTGGACAAGTAGTTTATCAAATTTATGGAATTGTTTAAGAAATTTCATATCAACATTCTATTTGCAGATACATATGCCCAGCTACATCAAATTTATGAAAGATATACTGTCAAGGAAAAGAAGGTTATCCGATTTTGAGATAGTGAACCTTACCGAGGAATGCAGTGCCATTCTTTAGAGGAAACTACCCTAGAATCTTAATGATCCAGGCAGTTTTACAATCCCATCCAAGATAAGGAACTCGATCTTTGAGAGAGCCCTATGCGACTTGGGAGCCAGCATTAACCTGATGCCTTTAACTATTTTCAGACGGTTGGGATTAGGTGAAGCTAGACCTATGACTGTCACTCTTCAGCTAGCGGATAGATCATTGAAGCATTCGCGAGGGGTGATAGAAGATGTATTAGTAAAGGTAGACAAGTTTATCTTTTCAGCTGATTTCATAGTGTTGGGCATGGAGGAAGATAGGGAGATACCCATTATATTGGGTTGACCGTTTTTAGCAACTAGTAGAGCTATGATTGATGTGCAGAAGGGAGAGTTGAAATTAAGAGTGTAAGACGATGAAGTCAGATTCAGTGTATTCAATGTTGTACAAAATCCAGTAGAGAGTGATGCATGTTTTATGATAGAGGCAATGAAGACTATAGTATTTAGCCAAAGTGGTTTGACTAGCCCTTTAGAGACTAGCCTTGTACAGAATGATAAGGAAGAACTAGGTGAAGATGTTGAAGAGTATGTGAAATGGATGGAATCCTTTTAACCAAACAAAAGAAAGTATTACGAGCCCTTGGGAGAGAATGCACAGACTTTAGTGCCTTTAATTGAGCGGCCACCACAGTTGGAGCAAAAGCCACTACCTAGCCATTTAAGGTATGCTTATCTAGGGGAATCTTCAACTTTACTAGTGATCGTATTAGCATCTTTGATAGTAGTAGAAGAAGGGAAGCTTTTGAGAGTACTTCGAGATCACAAAGGTGCTATCGGATGGTCTCTAGTCAATTTTAAGGGGATCCGCCCCTCTATGTGTATGCATCGGATCTTGCTAGAAGATGGTCATAAACCTTCAGTGGAAGCTCAGAGAAGACTCAACCTGATCATGAAGGAAGTGGTAAGGAAGGAAGTATTGAAGTGATTAGATGCGGGGGTGATTTACCCCATTTCTAATAGTTCGTGGGTAAGTCTAGTATAGGTAGTTCCTAAAAAAATGAGGGACCACAGTGATAAAGATAGAGAACAACGCATTGCTTCCCTCTAGAACAGTTACGGGGTGGAGAATCTATATAGACTACCAGAAGTTGAATAAGAAACTAGAAAGGATCATTTCCTACTTCCGTTTATGGATCATATATAGGATAGGTTGGTAGGGCATGAGTATTACTGTTTCTTGGACGGGTATTCGGGCTATAATCATATCACTATATCCCTAAGGACCAAGAGAAAACGAGATTCACATTTAGGAAAATGCCATTTGGGTTATGTAATGCACCTAACACATTTCAGCGATGCATGATGGCTATATTCTTATACATGGTTGAGAAGACAATTGAGGTGTTCATGGATGATTTCTCAGTGTTACGGAAGTCTTTTGACAATTGTCTTGAAAACCTGAGGCATGAACTAATAAGATGTGAAGAAACTAACCTTGTGTTGAATTGGGAAGAGTGCCACTTCATGGTGAAGGAAGGTATTATACTGGAGCACTGAATTTCAGTAAGAGGAATTGAGTTAGATAAAGCCAAGATTGAAACAATAGAGAAGCTACCTCCCCCATCTTCAGTGAAAGGAATAAGAAGCTTCCTGGGACACGTGGTATTCTACAGGAGATTCATAAATGATTTATCAAAAATAGCCAAGCCTTTGTCAAATCTACTAGTTCAAGGAGCCCTTTTCGAATTTGATGATCAGTGTATGCAAGTGTTCTTGTTTCTGATGGAGAAATTGGTTTCAACACCAATTGTAGTAGCACCAGACTGGGACCTTCCTTTTGAACTAATGTGTGATATGAGCGACTACGCAATAGGGGTAATATTGGGTCAGAAGAGGGAAAGGATATTTCAGGTTATCTACTATGCGAGCCGGACTTTGAATGATGCGTAATTGAACTATGCAACAATTGAAAAAGAACTTAGAATTTGTGTTTGCTTTTGACAAGTTCTTACCGTACTTAGTGGTGATAGGAGTAATGAGTGCACAGGCCGTTACATATAAAGTATTTGATGACTAGAAGTACTGAAGGGCGATAAGGTGGAATATTACGACTGCAAGAGTTTGATATAGAAATAAAAGATAAGAAAGGGGCTGAAAATCTAGTAGCAGACCATCTCTCACGATTGGAAGGGCCTAGTAAAGAATTTCGGACCAATGATGATTTTCCTAATGAACAAGTCTTGGCAATTGAAGATGTAAAGGTAGTGCCTTGGTTTACGGAATATTTGAATTACTTAGTGGCCAAAGTGATCCCACCAGAATTTAGCTATCAGGAAAAGAAGAGATTCTTTACACACTTGAAGCACTACTATTGGGATGAGTTTATTCTGTATAAGTATTGTGCTGATCAGGTAATAAGAAGATGCGTACCAGAGGAGGAAATGAAGAGTATCTTAAATCATTGCCACACTTTAGCATGTGGGGGGCACTTTGGGGGTCAAAGGATAGCTGCAAAGGTACTTCAATCGGGATTCTACTGACCTAGTTTGTTAAAGGATGCTCACTAGTTTGTGTCTACCTGTGATAAATGCTAAAGAATGGGGAGCATCTCAAAATAGGATGAACCACCCTTGCAAACCATTTTAGAGGTAGATCTGTTTGATATATTGGGGATGGGTTTTATGGGTCCATTCCCCTCTTCATTTAGCAACCTATATATTCTTTTGTAAATGAGCTGTCTCCCAAATGGTGGAGGCTGTACTTACTGCACGCACTAATGATGCCGAGTGGTAAAGCAAGTTCCTTTGCGACCATATTCTTGTTTGGCACTCACGCACGTGATTACTGAAGTAAGATTGCTCACTTATACAATAAGGTTGTTGATAGAGTACTGGGAAAATATGGTGTTCGGCATCGCACATCACTTGCATACCACCCACAGGCTAATGGCTAAGCAAAGGTGTCTAACGGAGAAATTAAGTCTATATTGGAGAAAACGGTCAATAGCTCGAAGAAAGACTGGCCAAAAAAGATAGATGATGAGCTTTTAGCCTATAGAACATCATTTAAGACATCCTTGGGGATGTCACCATTCAGGCTTGTGTATGGAAAAGTTTGCCACTTGCCCATGGGATTGGAGCATAAAGCACATTAGGCAACTAGGCAGTTGAATATGGACAATAAGGTGGCCAGTGAGAAACACATACTACAGCTAAGTGAATTAGAAGAATTCCGAAATGAGGCTTACGAAAATGCTAGGATCTATAAAGAAAAGATGAAAGCCTGGCATGACAAACATATTGTAAGGAAAGAGTTTCAGCCTGTCGGCGAGTCCTCTTGTTTTAACTTCGAGACTGTTTACTATAGGGAAATATAAAAGTCAAGGTGGTCGGGATCGTTTACAGTGACTCAAGTTTTTCCCTATGGAGGAGTGGAAATCATGCATCCAGAGAAGGGAAGTTTTAAAGTCAACGTGCAACAATTGAAGCCATACTTTAAAGGGGACTTTCATGCAAGCAAACAAGACATCAATCTGAGCACATCGAAAACAATGCAATAAGGAATTCGAGCAGACTCCCGGTCTCAAGGACATTGAGATTCAGGGAAGTCTAGCTAATGACATTAAACAAAGTACTACTTAGGAGGTAACCCAAGCCTTTTGAAGTTTTTCTTTCATTACTACAGTCTTGAGTGTTCTTAATTATTGTTTTTTTTTTAACTTTTAGAAATCTCGGTTTCCCCGGACTACGTAAACTATACCCTAATTGCATTGTTTGTTTGTTGTGTTTTTAGGCTTCGAGATCGAAGAGATGACAGAGAGATAGCTTGAGAGACCTATTCTAGGTTTGGAAAAGGGCCGAAACCTCATTAAGGGAATTTTATACAACCTAGAAATTTTTTTTTATCAAAAATGAATTAAACCTCTCTGCCACGTGGCAACGTTGGTTCTCAACGTTACGACGTTGAGAAAAAAATGGAAAAAATAACTCTCTGGTACGTTGCAACGTTGGATCCCAACATCGTGACATTGGCTAAATCATTTTGAGCACCTCTTTGGAACATCACGACGTTGGAATACTCAACTCTCTGGAATGTCGTGATGTTAGGCCTCAACGTTGCGACGTTAGCTTAAAGGATTTTTTTTAACTCTCAGGAACGTCACGATGTTGTCCTGTACATTGCGACGTTGCCTCAAACATTGCGACGTTGCTATGTTTTAAGAACATGAATGTCATATTTTTGGATACCAAACAATTGAAACCCTACTTATCTCTTAGTGTGTTTGCAGATTCACCCGTCACACCTCTTCCAAACTCTTCCTAATCTGATTTCGAGTACTAAGGAGATATATGAACAACCTTTGATCCTAAAAATCTAGGGTTCATCCATCCTCAAACTAAAATTTGGGTAAATGACCATTTTTTCTGATTTATGGTGATTCAAGGTAAATCACTGGATCTTTTTGCTTCTTTTGGGTTTATTTAAGTTAAGAAGAAGGTAAGAGGTTGCTTGGAGATTGTAGAAGCCTAGATTTTTAGCTAATAGCAGTGTTTCACATAGTGTGCGCCAAGTGTTCGATAAATTTCCTAGGTGGAAATTTCAACTTGTTTAACTACCAAAGGGTGATTTGAGCACATTGGGAGTTTAGGTGCTTGTTGGATACTAATTGAAAAAGCCTAGAACCCATAACCTCAACCTCGAACTTCTAAGTCCAACATGTCTTCGAAAAGGCAAAAACTAACCTCAAACAAGAGCCGTAGAATGGATGAGCAACAAGAGGAGTTTGATAGGAATAAGTTTGTTAATGTGGCCGCCGTTGAGAAATTTGGCCTCATTTCAAAGAATCAATCCTTCATCAAAGAGAAAGGATTTCAGCACCCCAGCGATTTTTTTCCCCCGCAAAACTATAGCGAATAAAGGGTGGAAGGCACTTTGCCAACCCCCAAGGCTAGCTGCCATAATGGTGGTTCAAGAATTCTACGCCAATTTAGCCGCTAATGTACTGAAAAAGGTCCAGGTGCACAGGGTTTTGGTAGACTTCAGTGTGAAGTCTATCAACTAGTATTATAACCTTGAACCGATTAAATCCGAAACATATGATAAGCCCCACGAAGCCCCAAACTATCCTGAGGTTCTAAGGATGCTCACAAATGGCCAAGGGGAATGGAAAGTAAACAATGAAGGGCATGCAGTGCACTTCAAGGCCAAACATTTGGCCTACATCCCTAAGGTATGGCATCACTTCATCACATCTCGTCTCATCTCGAAGACCAATGTGTGTGAAGTGATGACTAAGAGGGCCTTGCTCAATTATGTGATAATTCAGGATATCCCTTTCGATGTCGGACAGGTTATCGAGGATGTTATCCTCTATAACAAAGCTACCAAAATGAACCTCGGGCACCCCTTTCTCATTTATGGACTATGCAAGAAAGCCAGGGTGCCCTTAGAGGACAATGAGGTTTGGATACACCCAATCAAAGCAATAGTGGTTAAGAAAGACAAACTGGGTGTACCAAGGCCAAAAAAGGTTTATGATTCCGGGAATGAACCCTCAAACGAGGAAGAGTTTAGGGCCTACCAATCGAGGTTTATGATATGAGAAGGTTCTAAAAGAGATGCAGGACAGTCATCTACCCAACCCCCACCACCACCGCTACCATCACATGAGGAGGATCCTTCCAGTCCTTCTCTAACCTTAGAGGACCAAGTCCACGATCTCACCACGAGGTTTGATGCCTTCTAGGATGAAACCTAGAAACATCAGGTATCACTGAGCCAAGAAATGGATTAGCTCAAGGCCAAGATAACATCGTACTGAGCAACTAGGAGATGATCAAGCAGTAGCTCTCCCAGATTCTCGCATATCACACTCCACCACAACCACTGTAGTGATCCGTGTGATCACTAGGGGAGTTTCCTTCACCCTCATTTTCTATTTCATGCTACTGGTGACACCGCTCGTTATTGCTCGGGGGTTGCGCGGATTGGTTTGGTCACCGTGGATTCGGGATTGCAGACTAAAGGGATCATCCCCGCTTCCGTTTTTATATAGTTTCTCTATGTTGAGTTTTGTGTGTTTTTATATAGTTTTTATGTGCCTGTGTGTTTTAGGTTGTTTTAGAATTATTTGTGTTTATTTTGCCTGCTTTATATTTTGTGAGTTGGATGCCATGATTGCTAATCGGAGGTCATTTTGACGTAATTTTTTTCAAAAGAGTAAGAAGAAAAATATAAAGGGACCCTTTAGGGTTGTTCAATGATATGGAACAGTATGCTAGAAAGGTAATGACTAGTTTAGCGTCTACCTTGTATTTCAAGAAACCATTTCTCAAGTGGTCTAACACACACGCACATGTGATCTCCAGTGTATATCTAGGCTCCGAATCCCGTTTACTTCATTATGCTAGCCTTGGGAATTTCTAAACACCTAAGTGATGGGAGACCTTTGAAAAAGATGATTGCCATCGAGCCTCAAATAAAAATGAGAAAAATGTAAAAATAAAAGAAAAATAAAAAGAAAAAGAAAAAAATTTATGTGTGAATAGAATAAGTGGGATCGTCCAATCGGAATCACTGGCACAGTTCGAGGGGCCTTTCAAAACCTAATGCCCTGAGCTAACTGGCCTGGGAGCCATTGACTTCACTGCCCGCTACATGGGATAGAGGATGGATCCATCCCACAATTTAAGGCCTTTAGGTTTGGTTGAGTGTTCGAGGTGAAGTTCGAGGGGAACTAAATGCCCGGTGCCCTTAACCAATTTGTGGGGAGTCACCAAGGAATCT
This sequence comes from Tetrastigma voinierianum, assembly GCA_016808115.1. Classification (NCBI taxonomy): domain Eukaryota; kingdom Viridiplantae; phylum Streptophyta; class Magnoliopsida; order Vitales; family Vitaceae; genus Tetrastigma; species Tetrastigma voinierianum. Next base: position 164,824 of record JAEQBH010007957.1, on the reverse strand, counting down.
CCTCTACAGGGACACTCAGCTACAACTTATAGGCACTAGTTTTCTTTCATGATTAGGTAGTTTAATGTGAATAAAAAGGGTGTGTTCCTATCCTTTAGTAGTTAGACTTTTCCAAATAGGTGAGTTGAATTTAAGTTTGGGGGTATTGGAACTTGGTTATATGTTGGAGATCATGAATCAACAGAAAATAGATTTCTTGGGAAAGGTGATTAGTCATAAACTCATATATTTTTATCCATTTTTTAGGCATAATTTTAGAAGTTTATAATTCATGTTAATGCTGAATTATGGAATGTTCACCAACTTTTTGTTTTGCAAGTTTTTATAAAAAAGAGAGACATTCTAGTAAGAAAAGCAAAAAAATTGGCCAGAGCAGAATCCTTTGTCGCGACATAGTTTCAGAATGTCGTGATAGAATCCTAAATGACCAGCAGGAGTTATGTCGCAACAAGGATCAAGCTGAACTCAAGCCATAAATGAAGACTGTCGTGACATAATTTTTGATAGACTGACCGATTTCTGTCGCGACAAAGATGGAGAAGTTCATAAAGAAGAATGTCGCGATTCCTAACTCGCGTCATGACACCGATCAAGTTAATACGAGGTCGAAACTTATGTCACACATCTATTAAATCCTATTATACATAAAGAATCAAGACACAGTAAAGCTCATCACGACAAAAAGACAACTATGTCGCGACACAAAATCCATACTCAGCTTTGAAGGGTAAGAAGACTCTGTTGTAATAAAGAAATTTTATGTCGTGATAGAAAATATCAAAACAATGAGACAGATCAAGAAAAAGTGCATGTGATAGAATTTTCCATGTTGAAATAGACATTTCAGCTTAGGATAAGACCAAGGCAGATTATATGTCGCGACAGAAGTTGAGAAGAAAGACACAAAAACTTATGTTGCGACATAGAAAAGAAAACAAGGCAGAAATCTTTGTCGAGACAAAAGATGATTATGTCGCGACAATAAAAATTACTGAGTAAGAGATTTTCATTGACAGAAGTTAAGAAGAAAGACACTAAAACTTATGTTGCAACACAGAAAAGAAAACAAGGCAGAAATCTTTGTCGAGACAAAAGATGATTATGTTGCGACAATAAAAATTGATGAGTAAGAGAATTCTGTCGTGATATAAAAAATTTATGTCGCGACAGGAAATGGAAGAGATATGAGACTAACTATCGCATATGTCATGACAGAAGACTTTTAATGTCGCGAACAAACAATTAACTAGCAAACTGTGATTAAAGGCGATTAGGCACGACAAAGAAAGTCCGTTACTTAATAACAAACCAAGGCAATCGGTGGAGAAACTCGCTACGACACAAAAATTTATGTCGTGGACAATGCAGCAAAAGACAAACGTAAAGAAACTTAGTCGAGACAAAGAATTTGCTGTTGTGACATACTATTCAAGTATTCAAGCTGCAAGGTATCCAAGAATTGTCACGACACAAGAAAAGCTTTATCGTGACATAAACCAGACAACCTCAGAAGAACTATGTTACGACATTGCCATCTTATGTCGCGATAGAATTTGAGAAGAGAGCATAAAAATATGTAGCAATAGAAACTGCATGCCACGGGAAGATGTTGGGTGACAGAGATGAAAACTTCGTCACAACAAAACTTCCTATGTCGCGACAAAGTTACTAATTGGGCCAGAATTTTCGGGGATCCACAATAGTGCCTAGAAGTGCGGCCTATCATTTGAAAATCTATAAATGTATTTGATATAGGGTGCATTGTGCGGCTTTCCGCCAAAACCAGAACTTTAGGTAGCCGAGACTCTGATTATTATTATTTTATTTTTCTTTTCTTTTGTTTAGTTTTTAGAGTAGCATTTTAGCTAGTTCTTTTTGGGATTGAATAACAATCTGGTGTAAAGTTTTGAGCTGGGTTCACTATAAAATTTTATTTTTTCATTACTGTCTGATTAAATGAATTTGGAAAAAAAATTTGGAGTTCATTTATTTTAGTTTGTTTGCAATTTCAGTGAATTTACCTGATAAGTTAGTCACTGTTATTTGTGATCCAGCTTTGAAAAACTGAGCTCCATCTTAGAATGGATTGATGTTGATTATTATTTTCTCGCTTCAACTCAAAGAAGGTCATAGTTCGAATGTTTGGATTTATTTAATTGGTATTGTTCTTGAAGCTACTTATTCAAAATATTAGTAGCTTGTACCCAGAAAAGGACTGTATCTTGCTCTGATTTCCAAGAAGCCCTCTGAGTGACACAAAGATAAGGATTCTTGAGAGTGTGGAGCAGTTACTTGGGGGTATGTTAGACTAATATCATGGAACAATTGAACTCTTAAAAATCACTTAGATAGATCACTGACTTACTCATAGTGTGAGGATAGTTGGATGATGTATCAACTTAATTGATCAGAGGTGTCCCCTCAATATGATGAGAGGATCTTGATCCCATGTTAGCATAGATCTAATCAAAAAAATAGAGAATCTCATCAAATTAGACGGATGAGTTACTAATTAGATTGGAGAAGGCTTGCAATATTCTGTCTATAGGGGCAAGAAGTCTCCAGTCCTAAGAAATGGGTATGAAGTACTAAAAAGAAAAAACACCTAAATTTTAGAAAGAGGTTTCTCTTCTACAAGTAACTGATTAGACCCATGTATCCGAAAGGAATATGGATCTCTAATTAGTGAAATCTATGGTTTATGGAGAAATCCAAACTATACTACCTTGCATCTTTAACAAGTTCAGATTTCAAACTAATGGCTGAAATATGTTATAAAATGATGCAGAAATTCATAATTGCACACTGATCTATTTCCCTGTGTTACTTTATCCAGTGAACTCTCCTATCCATTTATTTGAATTCTTTACATGTAATTATAGAGTTTTATCTAGTTTTTGCTTTTAATTAAGTTTAGAAACAAACCATTTTTAGCTTTGGAGTTCAAAAAGCAAAGATCTTGAGTAGTAGCTTTAGAGTTCAAAAACCATTTTATTACTTGTATGACTTGTGCAATTACAGTGATTTAGACCAAAATCAATTTTAATGGACCCTTCTTTAAAAAAAAAGGGCTAAACACATATTTTTATCAAAATTTAGTTAAACAAGTTTTATGGCATTCCAATTGGGGACTGAAAAGTCTTTGGATGGAATTGCTAATTATTTCATCAAATTTGGTCTATGTATAAAAATCAGTAAATCACGTTTATGGTGTCGTTGCCGGGGATTGAGAAAAAAATGAATTTAAATATCAATATTCCAATCAAAGAGACAATTGTTAATTTGGACATTTTTCTTTATTTTATCATAAATTCCAAAAAATCAAAAAATAGTTTTTAATTGCCATAGCTGAATAAGCTACTAAAACTTTTTATGAGCTTAATTAGACATAGTTGTTTTCCACATATTTGATGTGTTTTCAATGTGTTTCTATTTCAGGAAGATCTACATGCATAGAAAACCAGAAGTAGAGTTGCTTCCTTTGGATACAGAAATGGAGAGAACACTAAGAAATCTGAGAAAAGTTAAAGGTGCTTCAGAGGTGTAAAGACAAGAACTTGGCCTTATATTGGGAAAAATGCCATTTCATGGTAACAGAGGGTATTGTCTTGGGACACAAAATTTCTGCAGCTAGATTAGAGGTAGACCAAGCAAAGGTTTATATCATAGAAACTCTCCTACCACCTACAACAGTCAAAGGGATAAGAAGTTTCCTAGGACATGCTGGTTTTTACAGAAGATTCATAAAGGACTTCTAAAAAATCTCTAGACCATTATGCATATTACTTGAAAAAGATGCAAAGTTTGATTTTAATGAATTATACAAAGTTGCATTTGATGAAATTAAATCCAGATTAGTTACAACACCCATCATGGTAACACTTGATTGGAACAAGGAATTTGAAATTATGTGTGATTCCAGTGATTATGCAATGGGAGCTGTATTAGGACAAAGAATAGAGAAGATATTCAAGGCCATATACTATGCCAGCAAAACCTTCAATTAAGCTCAAGAGAACTACTCTATGATTGAAAAAGAGATGTTGGCCATGGTATTTTCTTGTGAAAAATTCAGGCCTTACATATTGGGGTCCCATGTTATAATACAGATTGATCATGTTGCAATTAGATATCTGATGGAAAAGAAAGATGCCAAGCCAAGACTGATCAGATGGGTATTATTGTTGCAAGAGTTTGATCTCGAAATTAAAGACAAGAAGGGTAGTGACAATGTGATAGCTGATCACTTGTCTAGATTGGAAAAGACTCATGAAGAAGAAAAAGGAAGTGAATTAGAAGAAAACTTTCCGGGGCTTGAGCAATAATTGTGTTAAGCATCCAACACCCCGTGCTGCCGATATTGTGAATTACCTAGCTCGTGGAATTATACATATGATTTCAATACCAAAGAGAAAAAGAAGTTGAGGACTAATAGCAGGTTCTATATTTGGGATGATCCACTATTTTTTAGAAGAGGAGCAAATATGATTATCAAAAGATGTGTACCAGAAACAGAACAAGGTGAAACCAAAGATAAATGCCATGCATCTATATAAGTGACATTTCAGGAGAAAAACAACCTATAAAATTTCAATTGGTTTTTATTGGCTTACTCTATTCAAGGACTATTTTGAATGGTTAAAACATTGTGATGAATGTCATAGAATGAGCAACATAATCAGAAGAGATGAAATTCCCCTGGAAGGAATCTTGGTGGTGCATATTTTTTATTTTTAGGGAATAGACTTTATGGGACCTTTTCTATCATCATTTGGAAATCTATACATTTTCCTAGCTGTGGATTATGTATCCAAATGGGTGGAAGCAATAGCTTGTTCCAGAAATAATGCTAATGGTCGCTTGTTTCGGGTTTATACAGTTAAATATTTCTGGAAAGCGTGATTTGGAAGACCTGTAACAATCATCGCTGATGAGCTTATTTGCAAATAAAGTTTTTTCAAAACTCATGAGCAAATATGGAATAAGACATGTAATGGGATTGACTTACCACCCTCAGTCAAATGCGCAAGCAGAAATTTTCAACAGGTAGATCAAGAAAATTTAGGAGAAAACTGTGAATACAAGGAGAAAAGACTAATCTATAAAGATGATGCATTGTGGGCTTATAGATCTGCTTACAAAACTCCCATTGGAGTGTCCCTATACAAAATTGTATTTGGAAAACCTTGTCATCTCCCGCTAGAATTGGAATACAAGGCTATGTGAGCCATCAAGAAACTGAATTGTGACTTCCAAGCTGTCAAAGAATAAAGATTACTCCAATTGAATGAACTGGAAGAGTCTAGGAATGAAGCTTATGATAATGCAAGAATCTACAAAGATAAAACAAAGAAGTGGCATGATAAAAAGATTTTGAGGAAGGAATTCAAAGTAGGGGAACACGTCCTATTATATAATTCCAGGCTTAAGCTGTTTCCAGGAAAATTGAAGTCAAGATGGAGTGGTCTTTACACAAGAGGCCAAGTACACCCTTTGGAGCGTTGACACTAAAAAACTAATTAGGGAAACAGAATCAAAGTAAATGGTCGAGATTGAAGCACATTTGAGGAATATAAAATTTTTTAATTTTCATGGCTAGTTTGTTTTGGTTAAGTTTTGGGTGTTTGAAATTAGTTTTACTTTTTTTTGAAGTTTTATTTGTTGTTTTATTGATTTTTCAGGGACTTTGAAGCTAAATTAGAAAAGAATTTAATTAGAAAGCACACTCTCTCAAACTAATGATGTAGAAATTGCTAAAAGGGGGAGTATTTTGATTTCCCAAACTGTCTTTTTAATGATAATGCATAGTTGAAGTTTGGGGGAATGTAATTTTGTTTAGAGCAGAAAATGAAAAGTAGCTTTGTTCGTTCTCATTATTTGAATACTTTGAATGTCATCTTGTTGAATCATTTTGAGTGAAGAAATGAAATGTGATTGTTCATACTTGAATTGAGGTTCTTTGATGATTAGATGGTTTTCACAATTATGTTTTGATTCGTATGAATGAATGCATAGTGCTTTTAATGTTGCTTGATTGAGGAATGCACCAGGCAACTTTCGAGAATTTTTTTCACGACATAGTTTTCTCTCATTATGATAGTATTAATAAAACTCATGTAACATTATTTAATGTCGCGACAAAGACCGGGTTAGTCTTTAGAAGCCGTAGAGATTAGGTCACACCCCGATTCCCCATCCGACCCGACGGCGCATACGAACCGAGCCCGGCGCGAGAGACTATATAATCGACTCTTTACTCGCTTTTTTCCTCAGAGCTGAACTTGTACCTGTGGGTATACAAACAATTTCTGTAATAACAAAAATCATTTACATACACAAAAGAACTACCGGAGTGGTGTCCATCAAAATCTATATACATATATGATTAGTGCCCAAAAAGTGCTATTTTGAACCCTATTTATTATAGGTTTTGAGTGCTTTTTGTGTACTAATCATTGTAATTAACTCAATTTACACATTAAGGTCCCTGTTTTTTCATTATCCACTGATCGTATTTTTATGGAAAATTTTGCGCTTTTGCAAGCTAATAGTGCTAAAAATGTTCGATCCAAGCACTAAGAATTCGGTAGTCAGCTCAACATTGAAGATCAGAGACCATATGAAAGAAGAGCAAGTAAAAATGCAAGAAAAATGGAGCATTGCTAATTTTGGTTCCCATGAAAGACCGGTGGCAGTATCCCGCGAGTTAATCGCGGCATCCCGCGAGCATCGTGGCATCCCGCGAAAGCACTGCATCCTCGGCGAGCACTCAGGCATCCTGCTCTCCCCGCATTTCACGCCGGCCTTTTTGTTACATTTTTGTTTCTTCCTATTTTAACCCTTGTAATAGCTGTTTTTTTTTTTTTTTGCACTTACATACACCGAGCACTTATGTAAGCCTTAGTCCTGTTATTAAATCGAACTAGGATCGACGTCATGAATAGAGAGCCGATAGTTTCCCCGTATTTCCTTTCCATTTTCTTTCATTTTCTTTTCCTTTCTGGCCAAGCAAAACACTGAGGATGACAACTCAGAGGATGGTTGGCTAGACCTCTTCCTCCTTGAAGAGGAGGGCTGCTGGCTAGGATTTGAGGTAAACTGATGGTCGTCTGTTTTTAACGTAGGCATTTATTTTCATGTATGTTCCTATTTCTCACTCTAGGTTAGAACTCCTTTTGATGTGCCTTTCTTTGATCAGTAGTATTTGGCAATTTTAGGTTCAAAGGATGCTTATTGCCAGGATCCACTCGAGATTCATTAGTTGCTTTCTATTTATCACCGCAGGCAGATCGTGAGGCACGTTGTACTGGCTCCTCGGGAGCATTAATGTTCAATAAATGCCGTTTTCAAAAGGGAAAATCATAAAGGTTTAGTTTTTAAAGTGCTAAATGAAGACCGTTCGAAATGACTATATTCATCCTCCCCAATGAGGTGCGATCCTAGACATGCCGTTGCCTTAAAAACCCTGCAACCAAAGGGCCCGACACTTCAAGGGGTTCTATTTTACATTTTTTTTTCTTATTTTAATTTCAGCCTGCAAACAACCAAACCCCTGTTTTTACCAAGCCTTAAAAATCCAAATTGAATTCACTCACCCCGCCTTCACTATTAGTCATTTGTATCGAGAAAACCCATCCCCGTGTTCACCTTGCACCACTATACCGGGCAGCAGCTTCGATCACGGGGCAATAGGAGGAATTTAGGTATAAATTTTGTTGATCCGAACCCATCGCGGTACGAATCAAATGGTGTCGCTACGTGGATGGTGCCTAGCGCGAATGATGACCAAGGAACACTCTGTGATCCTCATCACAACTTTTGGTGAATTTTCTTGTATATATATCTTTTTAGTGTTTTCAGTGTGTGTAATTTTGTTTCATTTTATTTTGTTTTTATCTAACTTTACCCCTTTTGGTAGAGTTGTTTTTTTTTTTCCTTGTTTGGTGTTTGCTTTGTTCTTGCTGCAGGGGGTCAATTCTAGTGGGTTAGAGATTGTAAATCAAGGTTGAATTTGAACCCAATGGAAGAGGGACAGTACGGTCAGCATGTGGCAGGGGGTAACCCTAGTGCATATATGTCCATGAGGGATTACATAAACCAGCCATGGCAAAGTCAACAACCCGTGGAGAAGAATATAAATGAATATAGGTCCATGAGGGACTATAGAAACCAATGGATGAGTTCAATTATATAGTACTTACAAACCATACTGGGGAATCACACAAATTCCTCATGGGAACCAAGACCTCCACAAAGATGCACCTCCTGAACCCCTCCATATTATGCCCCACTTCTCATGTTACGAACCACCAACCTCATCCTCTATCGAACAAGCCATCCCTTAACTTGAGCAAACTAGTGGATAATTTTTACGAGGGAGTAGTGCGCAGTGACCGCCCGTGCCAATCATGAACCGACACAGAGAGCTCCCTGAACAAGGAATTGGATGGGATCCAAAGCGAAATTTGTCAAAAATATGACATCCTGCATGAATCCATCTCAAATCTCACCAATCACCTTCATCAAGAGGAAGAGAATCCAGAGGAAGTGTGCCTGAGGGACACTATGGTGGAGGAGCAACGTGGTCTACAAGAAGTACAAGAAGGCCTATAGAGTAATTTGAATCTCAGACATTGGTGCTGCTGTCTGCTTATGGGAGAAGAAGGAAGCAATCCCCCTGTTGTTGACTGAGGAAGTAGTGGAAGAACACAAAGAGAACAATTTACTCCCCGCTCTTCATCGACCCTCGTCTATATGCAAACTCACTGCATCACAATCCCAACCCAAAACCCTGGCACTCCAAAGACAAAGGCCACTCTATCACTGCCTATACTACAAAACTTTAGGAAGTTAGTGGCCACTGTATAGAATTTTGCCACTACATCAAAAACTTGGCAAAGCTATGTTGCATGGCATAGTGATGGTTCAAAATGGGTTCTGATTGAGCACTAACTCTAAGATTTCTAATTCCGCGCCCAAAGAAATTTCCAAAGGCCTAAGCAGTGTTTTGGGGAGCACAAATTTCCCACTTTTTGTTTTGAATTTTTCTTGTTTTATTTCATTTTATTTTATTTTCTTTGGATTTCTATAATTTTTCTTCTTAGATTTTTCCTAATTTTTAAGTTAATCTTTGTTCTAAGCTTGTTTTTCACTTTTTTACAATTTTTCTTAATTTTTCTTGTATTCATTTTTGTAGTTTGAGTGAATTTTTGAAGGCAAATGAAGATCAAGAAGAAGCGGGGGTGAGGAGTCGCAAAAATTTAAGAATAATAGCGATTCTTCGCAATTATAGCTATGGCACTCGCTTACATAGCAAAATTTCTCTATGTATGTACTTCTATGTAGCGGTCTGTTTGTGACGGATGTCTCCCCCATAAAAGATAAAATTTTGAACAAAGGAAGCGTAAAAAAAAAAATTATTTTTTTCGTATAACACAAAAATATAAAAATATATATAAAAAAAAAAATTTGTTTTTTTTTAAATTTTAAATTTATTTATTTTATTATTTTTATTTTTATTAAAAAAAAATGTTTTTGTTTCTTTATTATTATTATTCTATTTTATTTAAAGAATTTTTGTTTTTTTTATTATTATTATTTTATTTTATTTTTCAAAAAAAAAAAATTGTTATGTGCAAATTTTTCGTTACATAAGGCTCCTTACAGCAATGGTAATTCGCTATGTAGCCAAAATTTTCGCTACCCTCACTGCTTTGCCTCCCGATTTTGTTCGTCTATAACTTTTTCATCCGAACTCCGTTTAGTATGCTTTTTGAACGTTGGAAAGCTTAGAGAGTGTGGTAGTGAATCCAAAATAGTCAGAAAAACACTTTTGAATCTTTTATGAAGGTGAAATTTTCAAAATACCCAAATTGTCACTTTTTTTCTTCTTTTTCTTCTTTCTAACTTGTTCATTTGAAGCCCAAACAGAAGCAATAAGGTGTTGATGGAAAGCTTGAGAAGTCTCCTATCCAAAAACGATCACATCTCATCATGAGGGGCACACTTTTCTTCCCTAACTTTCCAATCCAAGCCCCACAAGGGACAATGAGATATTTGGTTGGGGGTAGAGTTAGGCAGAAGAAAGTGGCTTTGCACTTATATTTTTGTTACTATTTTTGAGCAAGCCCATTTTAGATAAGTTCAAAGGGTTTGCCGGTTTTTTTTTTTTTTTGTGAAGCCGCTATTCAAGAAGAATATGATTCCTCGCAGACCAATATTTCACTTCACATATGGCTATAGAAGTCGACATTCACTACGCATTCGGGGGCTGTTGAATCCTCGGGCCCCGCTTGTCATTCGTGAAGACATGTGATTTCGCATAGAACAGGATCGTGAACGCACCGCCCACGCAACAAAAAAAGTGTCGTAGCATTACTGAGTGCCAAATCACCGATCGAACGTGCACTCATTTATCTGGCGTATTTCATATCATTTTATCTTTTTCTCGGATCATGTGATGATAATCATATATAACTTAACCACATTATGTGTTCATGACATATTGCCTTTCATTTTCATGTTCATGTTTCAGTTCGTTTTCATATTTCATATCCTATTCAGGTTTCATGGACACATCTATACATAATGCATTTCCTATACTTTTCTTGTTTCATGCCTATTACATATGGATTTTTATATATTTGTACAGTATGATGCCTATGTATTCACACATCATTCATGTATTCTTGTTCCTCTATGAATCTACTTTACTTAGAAATTGGAATCATCCAAACTCAAGTTATGGCCTTCTCATGCCAAACTAGTCATTTTGCCCATATTACACAAGGGACAGTTTGAAATACCCAATTTCAGGGGTCTTAACTCCATATTTGAAACTGGTTCTTTGTACTCCTTTGAAGCTAAGGTGCTAAGGATTCTTCTCCAACTAGAATCACTCAAATCGGAGCACCGAAACTCAAGATATGTCCTAAACAACCGACTACTTCATGTTCAAATCGTAACTGTAAATCGCTTGAACATATCCCCACTTTGAGTGAATTTTTTAGCCACATAGAGTCAGAATTTGAAGGTGGCTATCAGGGTTTTTTGTTCACCTTGAAGTCTAGTTTAACCAGTAACTTGAATCACTCAAATCGGATAAGAAATGACCAAGTTATGGCCAAAATACGAACACTGGTCTGAAACAGAGCATTGGCACGGCATTCTGCATCGCTGATTTAACACCGCGGTACCGGTACCACTCTTGGCGTACGTGCACACTCTAAATTTCCCGCAAATGGTGGTTTTTCCATTTTCCATATTTTTCCACCAAACCAACTCAATATTCAATAAACTCATCAAACCACTCCATATCCATCTCTCAGAACCTTCAATTATACTCAAATCATCTTTCAATACATATCTTTCTTCAAAAACCTTTCATGAATCACTCCCAAAACAACTCTAATATGGGTCATAACCCATACACAAACCAAACACAAGGATTAGTTAGGGTTTGTTCTAACCCCAACTCCATTACTTGAACTTGAACCATGAATCCAACCTCAAAGGAAGGATTCAACATTCTTCTTGTACCATTTAGGGTTTTACCAACCTTACCTTCAATAATTTTAGGGTTAGGATGAAATCCTAACAAAACCCTAGGTTTGGGGACAAGCTACTAACTATCTAACAGTACGGAAATTCACACAAACTTCTTTAGAATTCCATACTTAATTGTTAGAATCCACACAAAAATCCAAAGGTCCATACCTTAAATCCTTGGCTTTTCTTCTTCCTTCTTCTTCTTCTCTCTTCTTTTCTTTTCTCCCTTCCTCCCTTTCTTTCTTCTCTCTCCACGGTTTTTTTTTCTCTCAAAATGAGACCAAATTCTGTCTTAAATTAAGTATCTCTCCTTAGGCCATGTTCTCTGGTCTCTAAAACCCATTTTTGGTTAAGTTTTCATTATTTCACTTTAGTCCTTAGGTTCTTCTCTTTTGCAAACTGCTAGGCATATTTCTATTTTAACTCTAGTCTTACCCCTTTTATGACCACTGTAACTCGTTAAATTGCATTATTTAATTTTCTTCATATTAATTTCCTGTCTATCATTTTATTTTTAAAATTCATATTTAACTCCATTAACCCTAAACATGTCCTAAATCATAGGTAGGTTTTTTGGTGTTACATTTTGTCGCGACATAATTTTTCTATGTCGCAACATAATTTAATTGGAGGAGCACAAACTATGTCGCGACAATGTTTTTCTTTGTCGCGACATATATTGATTTGAATTGATTCGTGTCTTTTTTTATGTCGTGACAAATTTTCTCTCTTTCGTGACCAAGTTGGCTTGAAAATGATTTTGCAAGGAAAGTTTTTGTCACGACAATATTTCTCATTGTCGCGACATAAGTACACTTGAACATCACATTTTATGTCACGATAATTTTTTCTCTATCGCAACAATATACTAACCTAGTTTTAATTGATTTAAAAAAATATATAAAAAATGTCGCGACATTAAATTAAAAAGGGAATAAACCCTAGGCTAGTTTTTGTCGCGACATTTAATGATGGTACTACCAATAGTGAGCCTATAAATAGATCATGTTTGAAACACGAAAAGAACACTTATCATCGATGATCTTACTCACCGCTAGCCGCCCAAATCTCTTCCCACCTCATTTGAAAACACTAGATCCCTAAACCCTCTTGACAATGCAAGCCTTGGTCTGGTTCCAACCTAAAAATCGTAATTATCTGCGAGATGGAGGAAGAAACAACCCAAGTGACTGGCGAAATAGAAGAAGAAAGAGTGAGACGGCTGGAGCGGGCTGAGCTGACCGGTGGAAGAAAGCGAAGAAGGGAGGTGAAGAAATTGGAATGGTGCGGTGAAGCGATTGGGTTTGTTTGCCTTTGCCGCTGAAGAGACAAGCTGCGTGCAGTTTCATAGGCGAGAGGGCTTGATGGTTGTGACGCCACAAGCCGAAGTGCAGTGCGATCCATCGACTCGCGGAATACATGTGGCATTGAGTGTTTCAATGCCACAAATGAGTGTCTCTTTACGAGACTCAAACATGAATAAAAATGGCCACGTCGGACATACATCCACATACTCACAAATATAACCAACTATATTACAATAGTTTTAGAGTTAATTACACTCACTATCTGAACATGTATTAGTCAAAATGTTTCATACATGTTTACAAAATATATAATCAAAAGCCACATAGGCTTTCTTCTCAAAATCGGCCTCCCAGTGGGCGCGGGTCTTCTTGAATACTCCTGTGCACGAAGGGGTCCCACGACCGAATTGAGCAATGCCTAGTAGTTGTATTTTCCCTACATAGGCTACTCTGACCCTAAAATGCACATGCAGTGCTTGATCTGAATCCATACATCAGTAAAATATGCACATGAATGTCATATGTCATGCATGAAATGTCATCATGCCCATATCACGAGTCCTCACCAACTCCTCACACATGCCTATGCTAAGTGTGACGTCAGCGGTAGTGCCAATGGCACATCTATCTGGGAGCCCTTCTGGAAGCTATCGGTACCTTGCAAGTGCCCGATGGGCCTTTGTCCCGAGTCAATCCGGCTCTATCCTGCAACTAAAAGTCATGTGTTAATCGTGTGTCTTTATTTTAGGCAACAGAGCTTTTCGACTTTCACCACGGGTCTCTTACACCCATACAGAAATTTTGGCTCATGCCGCGGGTCTCTTACACCCATGTTCCAGGCTTTTCACCTGAGGGGATTAACGGTCTCCTTCTTGCTCCATGACACACAGTATTATTATTTCACTTATGTTTGAACATGAGTCATTTGTGGACGTCGTCCAAATACGAAGAGCTCATGCGCATTCACAAGTGGTGAAACAGTGATGCACCCACTGGGCTACGACACGATGTAGCTATTGCACATGAATCTGTGATACTGATTCATATATTCAATTCTAATGATTCTTCACCTTGATTATATTTCATATAATTCAAACAATCATGTTAACACATCAACTTAGCATGCATCGACAATCTCATTCTCCACACGTGAACATGCCTGTTCATGTCGAGCAATAACATGTAAACCAGTTCACATGGATTTCAGTCCAATATCAATTAGGACTATTTTAAGCAGTCCCAAATCAGCATGGGTGTCGAGCGGTCCCTCATCAAGCATTTAGTCTCGTTTCTTTGGGACCGAAATACACGGCCATTCTCGGCCTCACAACTCCCCAAAATTTCGTTTCTTGAGAAATGTAGAGTAGGAGAACACTCTACCTCCGGTGTCAGTCCATAATCCGTGCTCATGCCTTTTAAGTGGGGATCAACTTTGCCTCTTGCCTTGTCGGGATTTGATGGACCGATCGCCAGAAAATCTAGAGAGAAGGTAGACTCTCTCTCTCTAAAATTCTCTTCTTCTTTTCCCTCTCTCTTTCTCCTTCCCTTCTCTCCTTTCTCTCCAACCTGTTTAGGTCAAGTTGGGTCAATAGAATTGTCCTCTCACTTGCCACATGTCACCCTCTTAGTGGCTCCTTGGATTTCCCCCTTATCACCTTATCCTTAATAGTGGATTTCCTTCCAATTATGAGATGCCACATGTCCACATGGGCCCCACTAGGTTCTTGCATTTGAATTACTAGCAACTTGACATGTGGCTTAATGTGATCCACTCAACACCTGCCATGTGTCACTCTCGGTGCCTCGAAAAATGTGAAATTCCGACTTCTCGGAATTTGAAGAAATTCGACATGGTAGCTAGATTTCATGAAACGATTCCAATGGTGAAGTTCGTTTCGTCATTCGAGATATAGAAAAATTCTGGATTTTGACCGAAATTACCGTTTTGCCATTTTTCATAAAATTTGAATTTCTCGGGTTTTACAGTAAGTGGATCTCCCCCTTCCAAGAAATTGTTGAGAAGAGAGGATGGCTTCTCTTTTGTGAGCACATAACCCCTGGTTTTGTAGATGTAGTAAAAGAATTTTATGCTAATATGTTGGGTATGAAAGACAAGACAGTTTATAATAGAGGTAAATGGATATCTTCAACAAGATGAATAGACCCAGGCCTACAATCGAATGAAGAAAGAACCAGTTAGAAATTCAGAAACTGAATCAGATTGTAGACTTGTTGGCTGATGGCAAGGGGAAGTGGAATGTAATTAAGAAAAAACCCACGTAGATTACATTGTAAGGGTAGTTAATTTGAACAAACGAGGTTTGGTTTATTTCATTTGTTCACACTTGATGCAGGTTAGGGAGAAGGAGCGATCTTGTTTAACATACCATCTTGAAGGGTTACAAGTTCAGTGTGGGGAAAATCATAGAAAACTCAATCTTGAGTTATTACAGAGGTGGATACAGGGGATTAGTACCTCACCCAACACTGATCACTAGGTTGTGTGTCCTAGGTATTGTCGAAGGAGACTAAGAGGAAGAAAAAGCTGCCCTAGAACCTCACCCCTAACATTGTAAGGAATCACCAAAGGGCCTAAGAACAGAGGTAGAGTGAGAGAAGCAGAAATTGAGAGAGAGAACAGAGATGATGTAGAAATTCATCAAATACAGATTGAAAGTGGAGCTCCAGAGAAACATCATAGGCAGAGAAGTGTGAGTCCAATTCTGACCCTCTCACCATAAGTGAGACAAGTCCATTAGGAGCAAGCTGGAAGCTCAGAGCATCATTTAATACTACGAAATTAATAGATATGCTGAAAACAATGAAGCAAGAAATGCAAGAGAGGGACAAACAACTATAGATCTAACTCCAACTGAGAGATGAATATATGGATACATAACTCAAAAGAAGGGATTAAAATATGGAAGAAGCCCTAAAGTAGAGAGATGAAGAGTAGAAGAGCATATGGGAAACAAGAGAAAGAGAATTGAGTGAAGAACTCAGGGCAAGAGAAGATGCCTTCGTCTTAGATTAGCTCAGGAGGGATAGTGAGCTAATAAAAATCATGAAGGAGAGAGAAGATGGCATGGAGAAGAACTAGCTGTAGAAGGTAGATGCTTTTCGGTATCTGTACAAGGAACATCAGAAAGAAATAAGACTTCTGATAAAGAAAAGGGACAAGGAAATGGAGGGCACCCTAAAATATAGGGAAAAATGTTAGACTGAAAGCTTAGATATGATCAACAATAACCTGATAAAAATGTACTTTGCCTAGGATGAGTTTGAGGGAACCCTGAACTCTATTGGGAGCCTATGAAAGTATAAAGCAAAAGAAAAGGAGTAGGGTTGCGAAATTTTCGCAGCTTGCGAAATTGCCTTCCCTACTCATTGTTCAAGTTTCCAGCATCGTTGAATGTTCCTGCTTTTTTACTTTTGACTTTTCTACTGTAATTTTTGTGTCTTCCTGAATTGTCCCTCTTGTAATAGTGATTAATTCAGGCTGTTTTGTAATTTTTGTTGGTGGGGATGGTATAAATCCCAGCCATCAACAGTATAAGGGACCTTTTGCTCGTATCAAAGTTTTGGGCGAAAAGCTTCGTCTCTTCAGCTCTTTCGTTTCTTTAATTTTCCTCGCTTTCTCTGCCCTTTCTCAACAGCGAACACCCTCCAGGGATATGACTTGGATGAAAGACGAATCTTTCAATAGAGAAGTCTTTGATTGGAGGATCTGGGCGAGTTGCATCTTTTTAAATGGATATCACTATCAGTCATTGTTCTATCTTTTTTGTTTTTCTGGTTTGAATCACGGATCTTGTTGTTTGTAAACTTAGGCTTCAGTGGATATATAATAGTTGATCATTGATTTTATTAGGTATATTTATGATCATGTGTTGTTCAGATCATGTTTTCAATAATGACATGATGTAGTGATGTTTAACTAAGGACATTTGTAAGATTTGTTTTATGACTAAATGAGATAGTTGGAGCTCATTTATGGGTGTATTCATGGGCTGAGAAGGACCTTGAAACCCTCGGCACTTGAGAATCAACCCTGATGACCTAACACTTTAAGGAGTTCTATTTTATATTTTTACTTGTTTTATTTTCAGTTTCCGCCAACAAAACCCACTGTTTTTATGAAAACCCAAAATCCAAATTGAATTCACCAAATTGAACCTCATTGTAAGTCATTTATGCGAAGAAAACCCATCCATGTGTTCGACCCTAGAGCCACTATATTGCAGTAGTTATGCTACGGTAGTAGGAGGTGTTAGGTTTATAAATTTTTTTGATTCCGGACCACCCTACTGGCACATTAATCAAATGGCGCCGCTGCCAGGGATGGTGCCTAAGTGCAAATGACAACATAAGTAACACTTGTGATCCTCATCATAAGTATTGGTGAATTTACTTTTATTTTTCAGTTTAGCATATTACCGTCAGTGTCTTTTATTTTCTTTTCACTGTTTTAAAAAAAAAAGAAAAAAGTAGGATTGTTTCTTTGTTGTCTTGTGTTTGCCCTGCTCTTGCTGCAAGAGTGCATGTCTCAATGAATTTGAATACTGACCAAATGGAATTCTAAGAGGGAGAGCAACTGTCGGTACCCGGTGGAGAAAACCCTAATGCATATAGGTCAGCAGGGGTATGAAAACCCTCATGGTGGGGCCACTCTCTACATGGTGCCTCAACAAACACCATATGGAAATGCTTACAGCCCTAGTTGGGGAACCACTTAGATCTCTTATGAGGACAAGGAAACCTCCACAATATGCACCTCACACTTTTACATTCACGGTATCTACTTCTTCCTCTCGACCTCAACCACCCACGGTCAATATTTCAGTTAGGCAGTAATTACGAAGACCATAACAGCAATTTGGGAGCTTTGTGGAAAAGCGAGAAGACAAATCAATGCTCAATTAAGTGAGAGAAAATTGACACGGTGGAAAACAATGTGGACAAGAGAATTGATGGACTTCAAAGCGAAATTGATTAGAAATTTGACAACCTGCAGAAATCAATTTCAAGGCTTGCCAATCAGCAACATGTGAATCCAGAGGAATACTACCTGATTGACACCCTGGTGGAGGAGCATTGTCAACAACAGCTACAAGAAGGGCTGATAGAGAATTTTGTGAAATATTCTGAAAGGTTATTTGAATCCTTAGACCTTTGGTGATCTTTGTTTGTCCATGGGGAAAAGAAGAAGCAATCTCCCGAATTCATGATTGAGGAAAACGGTGGAAGCAGAAAAGCACAATTTACACCGCCCCTCTCATTTCGGTATACATCACGCCTACACGGCACCTGACACATGAAACACACACTTAAGGCCATCCCATCCCACCTCACATTGCAATACATTAGGAAATTAGTGGTCATTGTTCAAAATTTTTCCACTACATCAAAGACATTGCGGCCCGCTCTTGTATAGCCGCGATCAGATGGCGCTCATACCAAATCGTATTGGTTCAGAGACACCTGAACCTCAGTGTTCCATCAGCTCCATCTCCATCGGTTCAACGGCCTCCGGGCTGAGCGGTTTGGGGGGGACTTCGGTCTCACCACTTTTTGTTTTGATTTTATTTGGTGCTATTTTATTTTATTTTGATTTATTTAGTTTTTCTCTTTAGATTTCTCCCAATTTTAATTTAATCTTTGTTTCTAGCTTATTTTTCATTTTTCTGCATTTTTTTAAAAAAAATTTCTTGTGTTTATTTTGGTAGTTTTTGTCAAATTTTGCAACGGGGAAGTCAGTTAGCCTAGAAGTTGCGACTGCAATTTTTCGCGACCCCCTTTATAGAGCCTTTATGGTAGGAGCAGTATAGTTAAAAAAAAAATAAAATAAAAAAAAAAAAATTATATATATATATATATATATATATATATATATATATATATATATATATATATATATATATATATATATAAAAGCGATGATTCTGAAATTTTCACCTTTTGCCCGATCTGGAAATTTTTTTCCACGGCTGATTTTGCAACCCCATTTTGTTTTGACCATAACTTTTTCATCCAAACTCCGTTTTGGGTAATTTTGGTATCGTTGGAAAGCTTAGAGAGTGTAGAATTGAAATGTAGCTTGAAAGAATACTTTTGAAATTATTATGAAGGTGTAATTTTCAAAATGCTCCAACTGGTCATTTTTTTCCCTCTCTTTTCTTCTTCCAGCTTGTTCATTGGAAGCCCAAATTGAGTGAATAAGGTCTCGATGGAAAGCTTGCAAAATCTTCTATCCAACAACGGGTACATTTCATCTAGGAGCTATCACTTCCTCCCTTAGATTTCCTTTCCATAGCCACATTGAGGACAATGTTGAATTTGGTTGGGGGGAGAGTTAAGGAAGGAAGTGTTGATTTATGTTTTGAGCAATTCTATTTTGTTTAGTTGATTGGCTTGCTAGTTAGTTTTTTTTACAATATAATGCATGTTTTTTTTTTAGTTTCTAGTTCATGCTTTTAGTTTATGATTTAAAATATATATATATATATATATATATTTGTAATCGCCGACTTGCGTATGAGAAATTGAAATTTTGTTCCAATGTTGTTGATGTTAGTGTGACGCCCCAAATCCCGGGGATATATTTTTTTTAAAATATTTTTCCATAGGTAACCTACAACAAGCTATATAATATACTCATTCACGCATACTCATGTGTCACTCAATTATCAAGCAATGACACATAACAGTACCTCTCATTCAAGACTCTAGTAATTAGTGCACTTAGTGCAATGATCAAATTTTCAGAAACTATGTGGCACCAAATTCCATCCATAGGAATATGGTTAGATCCTAGACTCAGATAGCTTTCCATAGAGGTCAGAGCACAAACGGACTTGGACCCCGAGGGAGTTATGGTCATCCAGAAGTTGGGTGCGAGCTCATTCCCTAGATGAGGTCGGCTCGGCCAAAGGAGGTCAGCTCTGCTAGAAGAGGTCATCTTGGCTATATTTGAGCACAAAATTCCATCCACATGCATGTGGTCAGATTCTAGACGCAAGGATCTTTCCATAGAGTCTAAGAACACCTGAAACGGACTTCGGACGAGGAAGTTATGGTCATCCGAAGTTGGCGCTTCACATGAGCAGTGACTGACATGCAGAACCGACAGGTACCTACTTTATTTCTTCACTTTCGAACACAATATGACCTCAGATTGTATTGAGCCACATGTGGATGGATTCTAGACTCAAAGGGCTTTCCATATAGTCTGACGCCGCGAAGCAGAGACTTGGACCCCGAAAGTTATGGTCATCCAAAGTTGCGCGGTGAGCTCATTCCACACTTTGGCTCGGCCACAAGAGCCCGACGAAGAATTCATTTCGGCCTCACATAGCTCATCCACGAGGGTTGGCTACACCGCGGCTCACATCCTGCTGAGCATGGCCATACCTGACTCATCCTGGTGAGCTCGGCCACACACAACTCATCCCACTTGGGCTTGGCCGGAAAGTTATTTCGGCCGGAAGGAGTGACTACGCCGAGGAGTCGGCTCGGCCGGAGGATCGCTACTGGCCAGCTCGGCCAGAAGGCTCGTACGCCCAAGAGGTCAGCTCGGACAGAGCTCGGCCACCGGCTCACATCCTCTCGAGACCCTTCCAGGTAAAAGGCCATAACTTGGGTTGTAGAGGTCGATTTGGGTGATTGGCTTTACATCAAGCTTGCGTGGAGTACACCAATATACAGAAGGAAACAGGGCCAAATTCCCTTTACTTCTCAACAAAATCTTAAAGTTCTTCTAATACATAGGATTGAAATAAAGAGACTTCCTATGGTTCAGATGCAACCAAACATCCTCTCAAGACAGACACAGCCCTTACCAAATTGTATTAAGCATATAATTTGAGTTTAATTACAATTTATTTATCCACAAAGTACAAAATTTTGACAACAGTTCAGTTTAAAACAAAAAAATGGGTTTTCTACCTAGAAATTTTACAAAAGGACACAATAAGCCATCTTAGATCTTCCTCTCAACTAAGACCTAATGAAGTGCCTTCTCTTGGTAAGCTATGCCCAGTAGAGAAAGTCTCCTACAAGGGCTACTCCCCACCTATGTGCACATGCAATGGCATAATCCATAAAATCATTCACACACATTCATATAAAATATGCATATCTCTATATGAATAATCTATGTCATCTTGATCCCCTCCTTGACTCTCTCATACATGCAATTTTCCATGTATGAAAACTAGTTCAAACAAAAAGTTTTTTTTAAACACCTTGAGCGACCTGAGTATCGGACTAGCCCTCACGAGATATTTTACACACACTTAGACTGACCCTCGAATAGTAAACCATTGGACAACTTAACCGAGTAATCGAACCACTTTGGACCATCTTCGAGAGCCCCTATTGGACAACCCTCGGAGTAGAGTTCATTGGACAAACCTCGGAATTATAATTTATTGAATGACCCTCGAATCACTATTCTTTGAATGACCCTCAGGAATACCCATTTTATTCATGCATTCACACCCGATTCACGCGATGACCCCGTGCATATGCAATGATAATGTCACTGCATAATATCTCATGTTACATGCATGATGGGAACTACATGCAACACACTTAATACATGCTTCACACCAAGCATCACGTTAATATATAACAAGCATGCATATATTAACATCATTTTCTCACACAATTTGCATGTTATTCAAACAAGCAATAACACACAAAAATTGGATTTCAATCTCCAAACTCAGAAAATGCATGCACGAGTGCCACAGCAAAGATCATCTGCTTTCCGGATCGGACTACGGTACAGCAATCGGTTCGGAAGCGCTAGTTACAGAAAACTACAGAACCACAAGCAGGTCCCCTGACCAACAACAATTTCTATTGAAATTATTCTTTAAACCAGCCCACTACTCGGGCTAACCCTCATGGCCATTTCATGGCTCTTAAACAAAGACTAACCAAGGTAGGAGAGAGCCCTACCTCTCGAGAGGTGCGAATCCCAGTTCCTTTGCTTTGCAACTCCTACGTTTGTTAATCGGAGGCCCGATGGTTCTCTTTCCTTTCCGTTGTCTTCTTTGTTTCCTTTTCTTTTCTTTTCTCTTTTCTTCTCCTCCTTTTCTTTTTTTCCCTTTTCTCTCCTCCCTTTCACAAGTGCCAATTTGCTTTAGGTGGAGAATACTTACCTAGGTGTAGAACACCTCTTCTTTCTCTCTTCTTGACACATAGCATTCCACATGTCATTCATGCCCACTTTCCCACCACTATCCTCTCATGCAAGATAGAAGTGTGACACTTGGCTTCCACTTAAGTGCCAAGTGTCCTCTCCTCAGGTGCCATATGGCATGCATCTTCATGCCACGTGTCACCCTCTCATTCATCTGTTTGTCTCGAAATATGTGCAATTATGACCTTCTTGGAATTCAACGAAATTCGACTATGTACTTAGATTTCCCGAGACGAACCCAACGGTATGACCCGCATCGTCATCCAAGATCTAGAGAAATTCCCAGGTTTGCAACCCGTGTCTATCAATTTACTTTATCCGGGGTCTCACAGTTAGAATGGTGTTATGCTTAGTTGAGTTGATAACATGTTGAAATTCTTATGGTTTTTGACCTTTTTCTTCACGTTGAGTAACCACACCTTTATTGCACATTAGATTTCATTTATGAGGTGTGCGCCTTGCCTTCTAAGCCCTACAAAAGTTCGGCCTAGTACCTTTGACCACCTTTAATAGGTCGGGACCCCCTGAATAAAAAGACTAATGATTCTTTCAAAAGAAAAAGAAAAGAAAAAAAAAGAAAAGAAAAATTGTGACGCTTTGTCTTGAAACCCGAGCATGGTCCGAGGGGTATATGGTGAAAGTCTTTAAAGCCCAGTGCCCTAAGCCAACTGGTTGGGAGCCAGAACTTTGTGTAATTACATGGGTGAATAGGTGAGTTAACAAATTGTAGGTGCTGAAGTTTGAACTTCATTAAGAGTTCGAGGTGAAATTTAAAGAGTTAGTAATTGAAAGATCATATGACGTGCCTAAACCTTGGTGGTTGGGTCATTGGTGGACCAGTTACATGGACACTTATGGATTCGATACCTCAGCATTGCACCCTACAAAAAAAAAAAAAAAAAAAAAAAGGAGTTGTGGAATAAAAATGGGTCCTGATTTATTGAGGTTGGTTAGTCTGCTAGGTTTAGACAAAAGTTAGGTTGGGGGGAGAGGACAGCTTGATAGACTATTTTTGAAAACTAATCAAGTTAACACTTAGGTTTTTGTGGGAGATGTTAGGTTGGTTCTCTAGGAGTTGACACTGTTTTGACACTTGATTTTGCACCCAGCACACCTCTTCTTAGGATGGTCATTGGAGCCCGGGGCTTTGATAACTTACATTTGTGATTGGGCATTATCACTTCATTTTTTGAAACATCATTTTTGGTTATAACCAAATCTTGCTTTTGATTACTTTTTCTTCTTCTTTCATTGCTAAGGGACTAACATAATGTATCGTTTAAGGAGTGTGATTACTACCTAAAAGTGCTATTTTACACCCTTATTAATACGGGTTTGACACTTTTGTGTACTAATCGGCACAATTAACCTGGTGGCATTAAGGACCTAACAAAACTACTAATCCAGAATTTTGTGGTGAGTTTTGTTGTTTTTATGACTTTTATACCATAGAGAGGATTAAGCTGACCATGGAGGAGAAATACAAGTTCGATAGGCTACTTAATGAAATCAAAACTTTGAAGAAAGATAAGCAAAAGCAAAAGAAAATGAAGCGAATTTACTTGAGAAATAAAATTGCCTTCCCTACGCATAGTTCAAGTTTCAATATTTACATTGAATGTTCACCTTTTGACTTTTTTGACTTTTCTGCTATAATTTTTGTGTCTTCCTGAATTGTCCCTCTTGTAATAGTGATTAATTCAGGCTCTTTTGTAATTTTTCTTGGTTGGGGGACATTATATAAGTCCCAACCATCACTGTAATAAGGGACATTTTCTGCTCATTAATAAAGTTTTTAGGCGGGAAGCTTTAAGCTCTTCCTGCTCTTTCTCATTTTCTCTCCTTTTCCCTCACTTTCTCTCCCTTTCTCACTAGCCAAACACCCTCCGAGGATGACAACTCGGAGGATGAAAGCTATTAGTGCTTAAAAGTGCTATTTTTGAACCACATTTATTACGGGTTTTGATTTCTTCCATTTGTCCTTGTAACAGTTAATTACTTTTATTTGATTTTGGTAATTTTGCTTGTCTTGGTATTTATATAAGCTAGTGTACACAGCATAGCAGGAGACTTTTTTCCGGTGAATAAACTTTTGGGCGCGAAGGGCTCCAATTTTCCCGCTTTTCTTCTTATCTCCCATTTTCTCTCATTTTCTTCCACTTTCTCGGTTACCAAACACCCCTTGAGGATGACAACTCAAGTGATGGTTGGCTAAAATCCCCTCCATCCTTGAAGGAATTTCTGCGGAGTGCAGTTTTGAGGTAAAATGATTGTTCTCTTGTATTTAATGCAGAATTTATGGGTATTTATGTCTGCCTTCTGTCGAAACTTAAATCTCTCTTAAATATACCCTGATTAACCTGTATTTGGGAAGATTTTTGGCTTCAGTGGATGCTTATTGCTAGATTCACTGATATCCGGTTAGTTGCCCTCTATTAGTTACTGTAGGGTAGGTTTAGGAGGTGTGTTCTCACTGTCTGGGAGCATTTATGCTCATTAAATGCCATTTTCCAAAAGGAAAAATTATAGGGTTTAGTTTTTAAAGCTAAATGAAGATCCGGTTCGGGAAATGACTATAGGTCACCCTCCCAGCCTTGAGGAAAAGGGCCATGAAGAATCTGAACTGGTAGCCCGATGCTTTAAGGGTTCTTTTCTTATTTTATTTCGTTTTATTTTTAGCTTCAAACATTCACCTCCTTGTTTTTACAAAACCTAAATCAACGTGAAATTCACCATTTTGAATCATTCGCGAATCCTTTTGTCTGAAAACCCATCCACGAGTTCGACCTTAGAAGCCATTTATCTGTAGTAGCTTTGCTACGCAGTGAGAATCTGAATCTAAATTTGGTGTTTGATTACAAAATTTTTATTATGGCATGAATAAAAATGGCGCCGTTACCGGGGATAGTGCCTTAGTGCAAGTGAGAAGCTGTTGAACTTGTGATCCTCATCACAAGTGTTGGTGAATTACAATCTCTTTTTGCCTTTACATTTTATTTCCCACCAGTAGTTCCTTTAGCCAAGAGCTTATTTAAATTTTACCTTTGTCGGTTGAATTTTCCACTCTTTTGTTATAACAATAACCCTTGCTTTTGTTTTGTGCTATGTCTTCCATAGGAGTTTATGCACCCGCCCAGGATAAACACGATAATGCCAGGGCTAGAGAGGATCGGTCACCCTCTGGGGAACAAGGCTTTGAAGTAAGTCTGAATAGTAGTCAGATGGAGCCTCCACCTGAGGAGTAGTAGAGCCAACAGGGTGTCCAGGGGAACCCTAATGCCTATAGGTCAATGAGGGACCATATACACCCACCAAGGGTGAATGATGTGTAAGACCCGAGAAATTCCAATAATTGGAAAAAGGGCAAAATCGTAATTTCGGTTAAAAAAATCCGAAATTTATTCTCTAGATATCGGATAATGAGAAGCAGTTACTGTTAGAATCGTCTCGTGAAATCTAGCTAGCACGTCGAATTCTAAGACAGTCAGAGTTGACACGTTTCGAGCATCAGCGTTTGGGTCTTAGTAAAGCGATGTCCGATCACCGAAAAAAAAGTCATATATAGCACGTACTCATGTTCCATAAGTGGCATGAGTAGAGAAATGATAAAAATGGACAGCCGTGATAGTGCCGAGTGTCAAAATTGGGAAAAGAAGGACATAGATGGCATTATTGAAATTGTTAAGTTGGATAGTAAGACAAAATTGTGCATAGTGTCATCCTCTTCAAATGGAAAAAGCCAAGAGAAAACATGGGGGAGAAGAAATGAGATGCAGAAGGTTTTATTTTTATTTTTAGAGAGAAAGAGTGTGACTTCTCTCTGAGTTTCTGAGGGTGATCCGACCGTCGAGCGTCTTCGGGACAAAGAAGGAAAGTTGCTCTACGCGGAGGGCTTAGCGTGGAGTCTGGGATTTAGGGAGTTTCCTCCAAACTCCAGGTGAGGTGGGGTTTCTCTACTTAGGTTTTATTCTTTGTTTAAGGCTATGTTAATGTTTGAGTTGAATGAGCGAGTGAGGGCGTTTGATCGGTCCCAAATATTGGGACGGGTGATTATAAATTTTTAAATCCAAATGGGCTTGACCATGACTGCCACGGCTGATTGGGTTGTTAAATTTTTGCATTTATGTATTAGTTTTGGAAAAGTAGAATGACCCAGTGAAATATGGGTTCTAAAAGTGAACCCGATAATTTCACGATAGGAGCAGTAACCGAGGATTTTCTTGTTCGAAAGCATTGATCTAAAATATTTCGTGAAAATATGTGTTTGGTCAGTGATCGAGTGGAATTTTTCGTGTTTGATCATTAGTGAGCTAATTTTTGGGTGGGAAATGTGAAATTATAACATGATTGTGATTTAAATTACATTGAATATATGCATGGTGATATTTGCATGTGTTATATATGAGTTATTGAAATGGCATCACAATACCATTTCATATGCCTTTGGGAACTTTCCCAGAGATAGGAATGAGTGCATGAGGTGATTCTTGAGAGAATGGTTTCGGAGGGTTGACTAAATAATAAAAATTATCGGAGGGTAGTCCATACTAAAAATATCAATCGTTGGAGACGACCCAATTGATATACATTGGAGCGTAGTCCATAAATAATATCAATCGTGGGAGCATTGATTGATATATCTCGGAGGAGTAGTCCACTAAATTTAACATCGGAGACGGTCCACTACTTAGATCGGAGGGTAGACTACAAATATAAACAAATAACTTTGTTTGAAATTATTTTTCTCATACGTGGCTTAGTGATTAGTGCCAAAAAAGTGCTATTTTGAACCCTATTTATTATAGGTTTTGAGTGCTTTTTGTGTACTAATCATTCTAATTAACCCGATTTGCACATTAAGGTCCCTACTATTTTCACGTCGCATTTGTGGCAAATTTTGCAGTTTTTCTTGAGCTAATTATGCGAGTGTTAATTCGATCAAGGCAGAAGAGTCCTAGTCAACTGTTTATTTCAAATCAAAGATCGAGGAAAGGAAGAAGAGAAAATGTGAAGAAAAACACCCTTTGCGGAAAGCTTCTCCTGACCTTCAATACTACGGCTCGGCCTTTGTGCATCCACAGCCCATTCCTGCATTTCACGCTTTTGTTCTTTATTCCAGTTTGGTTTTCTCCTTTCTACCCTTGTTGAAATCACTTATGTTTGGATTGAATGGTATTCATAGGTTTGTATTATAGCCATTTATGTGTTGGAGGGCGTTTTTCTTTGTGAATAAAGTGGAGCTCGGTTCTCCGATTTTTTTTTCGCACCTCTCATTTCTCTCCTTTCTCGTTGCAACCTCCCCTCGGGGATGGCTCAGAGGATGGTTGGCCACAGGCCTCTTCCTCATGAAGAGAGGATAGGCTGCTTTGACTAGGGTTTGGAGGTAACGCCACGGTCCTGCAGTGTTTTTTAAGCATAGCATTTATGGTTGTTTAAGAAGTTCACGCTTCTCCTTAGGTTAAAATCTCTTAAGCATGCTCTCTTTAATGTGTGTTGACAAGCTTTTTGGGTTGATGGATACTTTCACTAGATCCGTTGAGGCTCGGTTGGATTGTCTCTGCTAGTTATCGTGGAGTAAGGTTTTTTGAGATGTGTTTTCTTTGCTAGGGACATTTATGCCCCATTTAAATGCTATGTTTCAAAGAGAAAATCATAGGGTTTAGTTTTTAAACTAAATGAAGATCCGGTTCGGAAATGACTATATGTCATGCTACCCAGCCTTGAGAAAAAGACCCGAGGACATGTTGGTTGCTCTGAAACTAACCCGGTGGCTGAGACTTCAAGGAGTTCTTTTCTTATTTTCTTAATTTTAGTTTGATCGGTGAACAACCAATCTCCCTGTTTTTACCCAAATCAAAAATCCAGAATTTAATTCACCATTTTGACTTCACTCGAAAATCATTTATCTGAAGAAAACCCGTCCAGTGTTCTGAGCCCTTTGAACCCCATTTATCTACAGTAGCTTGACCCTACGGCTGATGGGAGGAATATAGGATACAAATTTTGTTGATTCGGATCACTCTGTGGCATGAATCAAATGGCCGTTCTTGGATGGTGCCTAAGTGCATTTGACGGTACATGGAACACTTGTGATTCTCATCACAAGTTTTGGTGAATTTCTTTTATATTTCATTGTCATTTTTATTTTATTTTCATTTCATAAAAAAAAAAAAAAAAATTTCTGCGAAGCTTGTTTTTGGTGTATTTTATTGTGCCATATTTCCTGCTGCTTGAGGTTGCATGTCTAGTGGGCTTGAACTAGAATCGTCAGTTTTAGGGGAGGAAGCGGTGGTGAGTACCACGTGGAGAGAAACCTTGGGAAGCTTATGTGTCCATGAGGTTATAGAGACCCGATGGATGAGTTCACCATATGGTAGTGCTCTGAGCCATAGTTGGGGGAATCAAACAAATTCCTCATAGGGCAGGGCCTCGCAATATGCCTCCTAAGCCTCATAATATACCCCATTTCTCGTGGCAACCACTGACCCGTCCCTGTTGAGCAAGCCATCACGAACTTGAGCAAATAGTGGATGTTCATAGAGGAGCAGGCGGTGTGTCGGGCGATCGAGCTGACGATGAGAGCTCCTTGAACAAGGAATTGGATGGGTTCCAAAGCGAAATTGATAAAAAATTGGACATCCTACAGGAATCCATCTCAAAGCTCACTAATCAGCTTGTTCATCAAGAGGAAGAAAATCCAGAAGGAGGTGCAGTGACACCATGGTGGAGGAAGCGATTAATCAGCAATGAGGTTATCTGAATCCTCATATACTTGTCTTGTTTGTCCATGGGAGAAGAAGAAGAAACATTGCCCTTGTTGGCGAGGAGGGCGGTGGAAAGGAAGGGGAGGAACTGAGAGCATCATTCAGCGAGCCCCATAAGATTTGGATCCTAATGCCACTACCAACTCAAAACAACCCACGCATTAGCCCCCTCGGTGACCAACCAAGTGTACATACGCCCACACCCGCAAAGAAAATCAAGACCTACAAGACTCCTCGGCTTCCCAAAGCTAAGGCCACCCAATTTGCACCTGCCTAAGTAACTTCAAGAGACAGCGGCCTCTGCATTTAATTTTGTCACTACATCAAAGACACAAGCAAACGCTTATCGTATGGCACAAATGCTACTGGTTCGTGCCAAGCCTCACTCTGAGCACCCGAACCCCAAGATTTCTAAGCTCCGCTAGCCCCAGCTGTTCTCCAAAGGCCTAAGGAGTGGTTTGTGGGGAGCACAAATTTCCTTAATTTTTTTGCTTTAATTTTTCTGCTCTTATTTTATTTTATCGTATTTTATTTTGATTTCTTTAATTTTTCTTTTTAGATTTTCACTAATTTTTAGTTAATTCTTGTTTTTAGATTAATTTTTACTTTCTGCAATTTTTCTTAATTTTTCTTGCATTAATTTTTGCAGTTTATGTGCAAATTTTGAAGCCTAAATTGAAGTGCAAGCAAAGAAGATTTTAGGAGAGCAGAAAATTTGCATTTTTCGCTGTGAAATTTTCGCAACATTAGCTTAAAAATTTTTTTTTTCATGACAAAACAAACAACAAGCGTTGTTCCATTTTATTTTTATTTATTTTTATTTTATATTTTATATTAAAAAAAAAACGTTTGTTTTTTTTATATATATTATTTATTATATATTATTTTTATTTCTAAATATATATATAAAATATTTTTTTCTCTCAAAAAAAAAGTTTTTATTTATTTTTATTATTATTATTATTATTTATTAATTATTTTACAAAAAAATCGTTTTTTATTTTATTTTTTATTATTTTTATTTATTAATTATTTTATTTTGTTTTAAAAAAAAAAAAAGGTTTCAGTAATTTTCGCTGCCTAACGAAATTTCAACAGTTAGCTAGCTTAGCGAAAAATTTTCGCTATGGGCCCCACTTTTGACCTCCAATTTTGTTTCGCTCATAACTTTTTTCATCCGAACTCCGTTTTAGGCGTTTTTGGTACCGTTGGAAAGCTTAGAGAGTGAAGAATCCAAATATTGCTAGAAAGAACATTTTTTTAATTATTATGAAGGTGTAGTTTTAAAAATGCTTCAACTGGTCACTTTTTTCCTCTATTTTATTCTCCTAACTTGTTTGTTTGAAGCCCAAATGGAGTGAATAAGGTGTCGATGGAAATCTTGAGAAGTCTCCTATCCAGCAATGATCAAATCTCATCAAAGAGGTAAATACTTTCTAATTTTCCAAACTGGAGCCCTATTTCTGGTTAATCGAGATGTTTCAATGGGAGAGTTAGCAAATAAGGGGCTTTTGTATTCATGCTTTATATATTTTGAGCAAGCCTGGTGTTGTTATGTTCAGTGGCTTGCTGTTCTTTTTTCATGTTGTTATACTAAACAACTTACTTTTTTTCAAAATTTGGACCTGCTTTTGCAACCAAAATTTTTTCAGGTGTTTTTCCCTCCCGTGGTTTGAAAATTGAAACTTTGTTCAACTCTATTGATGTTAGATTGGTTCCATGCCTAATTGAGTGAATGATTAGTTGAATTCTTTTTGATTTCGACCTTTTTCTTCCACCTTTAGCTAACCACACACCTGAGCAATAGGTTTCAATGATAGCTTCGGGAAAATCACAAGAACCTCCTTTAGCCAGATAACTCAATTCCTGGGGTTTCATTGATCGCCTTTAATAGGTTAAGGACCCATGTGGAAAGAAGGCCAATGCATCTTCGAAAAAAAAAAAGAGAAAAAGAAAAGAAAAAGAAAAGAAAAAGAAAAGAAAAAGAATAAATATTGTAATGCTTTGCCTTGAAACCCGAAAGCACCTGGCCCGGAGGTATATGGCGAAAGCCTTTAAAGCCCGGTGCCCTAAACCTTCACTGGTTGGGAGTCACCGACTTAGTGTTCGTTACATGGGTGGATGGGTGGAGTTTAGCAAGTTGTAGGTGCTGGAGTCTCGAAATCATTCAAAGTCCGGGGTGAAACCTGAAGAGTTTGTGGTCGAAAAGATCTCAAGTGACTCGTGCCTAAGCCTTAATTGTCGGGAGTCACTCCATCCTCAAGCATGGACTTTGGTGAAACACTCCCAAATATCAACCACAACGCAAAAGAATTGTGGAATACAGGTGGGTCTTGATCTATTTAGGCTGGTTCGCATGCTAGGTCGCAAGTGTAGTAGCTAGGCTCAAGTGGAGAGGCAAATGACACTTTATCACTGAGAGCTAATCAAATAAACACTTAGATTTTGGTGGAAGTTCCGGCCGAAATATCAAGAAGGAAGCTCTTTGATAATTAATTTTGCATGGCATTCATTCTTCGAGATGGTTATTGGGCTAGGTTTTGATGATTCTTACTTAGGTTAGGCATTACTTCTTCACAACATTTTTGAATGCAACCTTTCAGAACATAATTTTGTTATCGCTTTTGTATGCTCTTTCTTTCCTTTCTTTCTTCATTGCTAAGGGACTAGCAATGTGTAGGTTGGGGGTGTGATTAGATTCAAAGTTATTTTCAACCCATTTATTATAGGTTTGAGTGCTTTTTGTGTGTACTAATTCATTCTAATTAACCCGAGATTTGCACATTGTTAGTCCCTACTATTTTACCGACGTGATTTTAGGCAAATTCTTCTGCTTCATAGCTAATTATGCTCGAAATTGTTGAGTCGATCCAAGCACGAAGAATTCTAGTCAACCTCAACATTTCAAATCAAAGATCAAAAGGAAAGAAGAGCAAAATGTGAAGAAAACACCACCGTAGAGCTTCTCCCGCGAGCACCGCATACGCCTCCAAAGACTATGCATCCCGCAGCCCCGTTTCTCCCGCATTTCACGCTTTGTTCTTTTTGTTACGCTTGGTTTTTCTCCTTTCTACCCTTGTTGTAATCACTTATGTTTAGATTGTATGGTATTT
Source organism: Tetrastigma voinierianum (assembly GCA_016808115.1). NCBI lineage: Eukaryota > Viridiplantae > Streptophyta > Magnoliopsida > Vitales > Vitaceae > Tetrastigma > Tetrastigma voinierianum. The sequence goes on along the minus strand of JAEQBH010007957.1, from coordinate 132,885 downwards.
CAATTGGTTTGTAAGGCTACATAAGCCATTTGTATACACTGCCGAGAGGACGTTTTGTTATGAATAAATTAGGCCTGGGCCCCGTTTCCCCTTTCTCTCATTTTCTCTCCTTCTCGGCTATTAAACACTCCTCCGAGGATGACAACCTCGCAGGATGGCGTTGGCTAGGCCTCTTCCTCCTTGGAAGAGATAGCCGCGGTTGTGGTTTGGAGGTAACGCACGGCCTTCCTGCTTTTAATCGCACGCATTTATGGTTGCTTAAGTTCTCGCTTCTCACTTAGGTTAAAATCTCTTAAGCATAAGTTCCTCTTTAATGTGTATTTGTCGTTCTTTTTGGGTTCAATGGATACTTTCACTAGATCCATTGAGGCTCAATTAGTCAGTTTCCCGCTAGTTATCGCGGAGTAAGGCTTTGAGATGTGTTTTCACCGCTAGGGACATTTATGCCCATTTAAATGATATGTTTCAAAAGAGAAAATCATAGAGTTTAGTTTTTAAAGCTAAATGAAGATCCGGTTCGAGAAATGACTATATGTCATGCTACCCAACGCGAGGAAAAAGACCCGTGGATGTCAAGGTTCTATAAACCCTAACCTGGCTTCGAGACTTCAAGGAGTTCTCTTTTCTTATTTTTCTAATTTTAGTTTCCGGGCCGTTGAACAAACTAATCTCCCCGTTGCTTTTACCCAACCAAAATCCAAATTTAATTCACCATTTTGACTTCACCAAATCATTCTCAGACGAAGAAAACCCATCCCCGTGTTCGACCCTAGACCGCTATACTGCAATAGCTTAACTACGGCAGTAGGAGGAATATAGGATACAAATTTTGTTGATTCCAGATCACCCTACTGTGGCATGAATCACTTAGGCAGGTGTGAGAGAGTCGGGGAGGACTCGGGATATGAGATGATAAGTTAGACATTCAATTAGGATCATGCATTTGCTTGAATGTGTGTTTATTTTGGAGCATTGCATATGCACTTAGGGAGAGTAGCCCAATTTAGGTGATTCCACTATCGAGCATTAGCTCACCCGTCGAGGGTCATCATTTTCAGGTACGTGGAGCGCACGGAGACGGCTCGGCCCTAGAGGCCGAAATTTAGAAGAAAGCCGAGGCGGCTTATGGGTTCTTTTCCCTTGATGTTTACATGTATTAATTCAAAGTATTTTAATATATGTTGTATAAGAGTAAATATTTAACTCTTGGAAACATGATATATGTTGATGTATGATGATGGATATTGTAGTATGGGCCAAAGAAGCCGTTTTTATCCATATTTGTATCATGTGATTGATGTTGGGGCAGGTGATGTATCTAGGGTAAAGCTCTCCGTACAAAGGAGACTCAACATTTTCGCTAGTGCTCTGGGTAGGTTACCCGAGATCCACTCAGATTTCTCGAGGGTTGACTGTAGTCAACTGATTCCCTTGGCTTCACGCATAACACCCTCATGTAATATACCTCCTGCTGAGGATGTGATTGTCAGGCCTTATCTAGTGCCCTTGCTCCCAACCTTCCATGGTATGGAAAATGAAAATCCATACACACACATCCGGGATTTTGAGGAAGTTTGCGTGACTTTTAAGGAGGGCGCAATTGATATGGAATTTTTGAAGTTGAAAGCCTTCCCCTTAACCCTAAAAGACAAGGCCAAGATTTTGCTTAATTCTCTAAGGCCAAGAACTATCAGAATTGGGCAATCAGGCAGTTTGAAGAAGCTCTTAGTGCACACAGACCAATAGCTCAAGAGGCATTTATACATTTGCACTTATGATAATGAGAAGTTCTACCAAGGCTGGAGAGGATATGGAGGACCATCGCGTTCTGGTCCTCACCATGGCTTCGAAGCATGGATGTTGGTGAATCACTTCTATGATGGGATGTCCCCCGCTATGGAAGCAAATTGCTAGAAACCATGTGTGTGGAGGGGATCTCTTGAGTAAAAACTCGCTAGCCACGGATTTTCTGAGTTATGCAGCGTAGACCCCAAGGCATGGATGAGCCTAACCCTGTGTGGAAACAAAGAATGAGGCCTTCATCCAGTTCAAGGGGAGGCATGTACTCATTCCAGTTGAAATTTTGGAAGTGCTAAGGCAGGTGAAGGTCAACATCCCACTACTTGACATGATTAAACAGGTCCCAACCTATGCCAAATTCTTAAAAGACCTCGTACGCTTAAGAGAGGGTCAATGTTACAAGAGGGCCTTCCCAACAGAAAGCAAGTGAGCTCTACTAAATGCAAGACCCCTGAAATACAAAGATCCGTGGTCCCCCACCATTTCGCCAACATTGAGGGACTTCAGATAGATAAGGCATTGCCGGATTTGGGAGCGTTGTCAACCTACCGCCATACTAATAAGTACGCTGTAGGTTTGGGAGTTGAAGCCTACCAACAATTCTATCCTTAGCCGGGACGGACAAGAAAATTCTAAAGGTATAGTTGAGGATGTTTTGGTGAAGGTAGAAAATTTTATTATTCTAAGACTTCGTAGTTCCTCACACACGGAGCCTAAGTGGTGTGAGGGCACTAAACCAAGTTCCCATCATACTTGAGGCCATTTTTGGCCACATCTAATGCCATAATCAATTGCCGTAATGGAGTCATGCAGCTTACCTTTGCAATATGACTTTGGAGCTTAATATTTTCCACCTAGACAAGAGAAGCAAAAATAAGGTAGGAGCAAAGAGCAGTGAATCGATTTAAGTCCGCCCGATTGCCCAAAGTGGGAGCATGCGTTCACAAATCAGCAGAGGAATCGATGAAGAACTATGAATAAAGATGAAGAATTAACCGCATCCGGCTACCCTCTAGCACCACCGATTCCCCCCACCACCGTGAAAGCAAAGTTTAAAATGAGGGCGTAAGCTCAACTCAAGTACAACTCAATTAGCGTTACATGGAGGGACCCTCCTCCTTGTCCCTCCATGAACCGTAAGGGCTACTTGAATAGGGAGTGGTTTATAAAGAACATACAGTTTTCACTCCAATTCTTTTTCGGGTCAAATTTAGCTGTGGAGGGATTCGTATTTCATAGGTCGCGCAAATTCTCAAGCAGGTCAGAAATTTTTTGCATGCAAGACTTTTCGCAGTTCCATCAGAAGCAGATCAGCTCACATGTTTTATTATTTTTTACATATATATATATATATTTCAAAATAATTTCGTAGCCTGCGAATTTTTCGCATGTTGCAAATTTTTCGCAGCCTTCCTCCACTTTTCGCAGCCCAATTTTGTTTCGCTCATAACTTTCTCATTCGAACTCCGTTTTAGGCGTTTTTGGTACCGTTAGAAATCTTAGAGAGTGTAGAATCCAAATATATCCAGAAATAACACTTTTGAAATTATTATTAAGGTGTAATGTTAAAAATGATCCAATTGGTCACTTTTTTCCTCTCTTTTATTCTCCTAACTTGTTTATTTGAAGCCCAAACAGAGTGAATAAGGTGTCGATGGAAAGCTTGTGAAGTCTCCTATCCATCAACGGGTACATTTCATCAAGGAGGTATCACTTCCTTCTCTAACTTTCCAATCCAAGCCTCATTGGACAAACCAGCGACATTTGGTTGGGGGGAGGATTAGCGAAGGAAGTATGGCATTTATTATGTTTTGTTACTATTTTGAGCAAGCCCATTTTGTGATGTTCAGTGGCTTGCTAGTTTTCCTTTTTGTGAAGCTGTTATACTATACAACTTACTTTTTCAATTAAAAAATTGCACCCATTTTTTGCACCCATTTTTTTTTTTTTTTTTTTGTGTTTTTTGCCTAGCCTGCGGTTTGAAAAATTAGAATCCTTGTCTGTTTTGTTATGTTAGATTGGTTCCATACCTAATTGAGTGGATGATTAGTTGAATCCTTGCTGCTTTTGACCTTTTTCTTCCACCTTTAGCCTAACACCACTTCATACTTTTGTCAAGGTTTCAAACAATGAGTGAAAGCGCCTAACCCTCCTAAACTTTGAAACCTATCTAGTTTAGATTGACCACACTTTAATAGGTCAAGGTCCCCACGAATATAAGGCAATGTGTTTAAAAACAAAGAAGAAAAAGCAAAAGAAAGGCTGAAAAAGAAAAAGAAAAAGGAAAGAGAATAAGAAAATCGCGACAGCTTTGCCTTGAAACTCGAGCATGGTCAGAAATTAAGTAGGAGAGAAACGCACAAACTGGTGCTTACTAGCCCATTTGCTTGGGAGTCCATGACTTAGTGCTCGCTACATGGTGGATGGGTGAGGTTTAGCGAGTTGTAGGTCTTTGGAGTGCTCGAAAATCATTAAGTCGGGGTGAAACCCTAAAGAGTTAGTGGTTGAAGATCCTTGTGGCTTGATCCCTAAGCCTTAATTGGTTGGGAGTCCTTCGGTAGATCCTTTATGGACTTTGGTGAGATTAGATTCCTCGGCATTGCATCCCTACAACACAAAAAGTTGTGGAATAAGAGTGGGTCCCTGATCTATTTAGGTTGGTTGAAGGTACAGTGTAGGTAGTAGCTTGGTTAGGGAGAGTGCGGTTGGCGGAGTTTATTGTTGAATTGATCAAGTAAACATTTAAGTTTTAATTGGAAGTCTACGGTTGATTCACGAGAAGGCTTTTTGATACTCAATTTTGTATAAGCATTCATTGATTAGTGCCCAAAGTGCTATTTTGAACCCTCATTTATTATAGGTTTTGAGTGCTTTTGTATAATAATCGTCCCCAATTAACTGATTTGCATATTAAGGTCCCACTACTATTCTAATGATTTGCATTTGTGGGAAGGAATTTTCCTACGGTTTTTGCGGCGAATCATGCTTGAAATTGTTGAGTCGATCCAAATATGAAGAATTCAAATTCAAACTCAACATGGTAATCCCGAGACCAAGGGAAGAGCGGAAAATAGAGAAGAAATAGCGGTGGAGGATGCGAGTAAGGGTGGAAATTTTCGCAGGCATAGCGAAAATTTCGCAATGATAGCGAAAATTTCGCTATGATTGCGAAAATTCGCAATCATAGCGAAATTTTTGCTATGGCTGAATTTTCGCTATCATAGAGAAAATTCGCTATGATAGCGAAATTTCTCTATGATAGCGAAAATTGCATTGCATAGAGAGAAATTTTGATTATGTTTTGTGTTGAAGCGACTCAGTTTGGTTTTCTCCTTTCTACCGCATAATGGCTTTTGTTTTGTTGTTTTTTGTAATTTCCACTTTATACGAAGCGAGTATAAGCTAGAGTCAAGGTTTGTAACAATCATTCAAGTTGGCAATAAATTTTTGGAGAAGCTTTCAGTTCTCCCGTTTCCCGCTTCTTCTCTGTTTCATTTTCTTTCCCTTTCTTTCCTATTTTCTAAGAATTTATCCGAGACACCCTCAGGGATGACTCGGAGGATGAGCGGCTAAAACCCTCTCGAAGTGGAAGGTTCTTTGGGTGCGGGGATCTGGGCTATTGGAGGTCCTCTGTTCTTCACGTAGGTACTCAGCGCCACGCCCCGTCGTGTTCTCCCTTTAACATTAGGTTTAGATCCCTTCGATTCATGTTGAATGGTCAGTACTTGGTAATCTTTTAGTGCTCATTTGAAGCTTATTACTAGATCTTGTGATGTTCATTAGTTACCATTTATTACCCATTGTAATGTGAATCAAGGAGACTCGTTTGAACTGACTGAGAACATAAATGGCCAGTGAATGCCATTTTCAAAAGGAAAATTTTAGGGTTTAGGTTTCATAGCTAAATGAAGATCTAGTTCGGGAAATGACTATATGTCATCCTCCCAATGCGAGGAAATGAACTCGAGGACCCCTCAGTTGCCCTAGAATCCTAAGCCCAGTATCTTGATACTTCAAGGAGACATCTTTTATTATTTTTCTTATTTCACTTCAGTTTATTTCCAGTTTTCACCATCAAAACCCCCACTATTTTGAGCAAATCCCATAAACCAAACTGAAATTCACCAGTTCCAATCAACTGTGAGTCATTTGTACGAAGAAAACCCATCCTTGAGTTCGACCCTAGACCACTATACTGCAGTAGCTTTGCTACGGCAGTAGGATTTAGGATTATAAATATTGTTGATCCGGAACCTTATTGTGGCATGGATCAAATGGCGTCGTTGTCGGGGATGGTGCCTAAATGCATTTGAGGAGCTGTGAAATACTTGTGATCCTCATCACAAGTTTTGGTGAATTTATTTAATATTTCACTGTCATTTTTTTTAGTTCATTTCGAAAAAAAAAAAAAAAAAGAAAAGTTGTTGCAGGATTGTTTTATGTTGTCTTGTGTTGCCTGTTTTTACTGCAGGAATCCATGTTCCAGTGGGCTTGAACTAGAATCAAATGGAACACCAAAGGGGAGAACAGTATAGTGAGTACCTGTATTGAAGAAACCACTAGAGCTTACATGTACATGAGGGATTCTGAAACCAGCCATGGCAAAGTCGGCAACGTGGAGAGGAATCAAATGAATATAGGTCCATGAGGGGACTATAGAAACCAATGGATGAGTTCACCATATGGTAGTACTTACAACCATAGTTGGAGATCACCCTGGAAATTCCTCATGGGAGCTAAGACCTCCTAATATGCGCCTCTGAACCTCCATATTATGCCTTCTCGCGACCGGCAACCACCCGACCCCGTCCTGTTGAATAAGCCATCCACGAACTTGAGCAAACTAGTGGATAATTTCTTAAAGGAGCAAGACGTGAGGCGTCCGGGCCCGATCAGGAGAAATTGACACGTGAGAGCTCCCTGAACAGGAGGTGGATGGGTTCCAAAGCAGAATTGGTAAAATGAAGCAAATCACGCGGAATCCATCTCAAAGCTCACTGTCCCGGCTTGTTGATCCAAGGAAGAGAGAATACAGGAGGAAGTGTGTGCACAGGTGACACTATGGTGGAGGAGTAGTGTCTACAGCAGCTACAAGAAGGCCAAGTAGAAAATTTTGAATCCTCAGACATTGGTCTTTGCTATGCCTTATGGGAGAAGAAGGCGATCCCATTTGTTGATTGAGGAAGCGGTGGAAGAACCTGAAAAGTACCCTTTCACCAGTTCGGTCTATATCACTGCCCTCACACCGCATCACAATCCCAACCCAAAACTGAAGCACCTAGCACGAGGCCACCCCATCACGCTATTCTACAAAACTTTAGGAAGTTTAAGTGGCCCCTTTAATGCGAAATTTAGCCACTACATGCTTTGGCGAGTTGCTTATGTTGCATGGCATAGTGGATGGTTAGTGCTGGTTCGGTTCTAGACACCGAACCCGGCATTTCTAAGCTCATTTGGTTCGATATCAGCCAAAGGCCCTAGGGAATTGGTTTGTGGGAGTACAGGTCTTCCTCACTTTTGTTTTAATTTTCTTGTTTTATTTTATTTTTATTTTATTTGGATTTCTATAATTTTTCTTCTTAGATTTTGTCTAATTTTTAAGTTAATCTTTGTTAGCTTGTTTTCACTTTTAAATTTTCTTATTTTTTTGTATTATTTTCTTTGTTTGGTGAAATTTTGAAGCTAGTTGAAGAAATTGCAAGCGACGGCAAGCGGGAGGATCATCGAAGTTTTTCGCAGTGGCGAATTTCGCGATTCTAGCCGAAATGAAGCGGTGGAATTTTCACTATCATAGCGGGAATTTAAGCTATGTAGCGAAAAATCATGCCAGATCATTCCCTCGGAAAGACAGCGAGGAGCAGTGGAGTAAGTAAAAAAAAAAAAAAAAAAAGGGAATTTGTTTTCTTTTATTTTATTATTTATTATTTTTATTTAAAAAAAATAAATTTTATTTTTTATTTTATCAAAAAAAAAAATTTGTCTCTAAAAAAATATGTTTTTATTTTTATTAATTATTTTATTTTATTTTTCAAAAAAAAAAATTCGCTATGTGTATAGCGAAAATTTCGCACACATAGCGAAAATTTCGCTATTAGTATAGCGAAAATTTCGCAAACATAGCGAAAATTTCGCTATGGTAGCAAAATTTTTCGCTATGATGGCAAATTTTCATACACTTCTGATTTTGCCTCTGATTTTGTTTTAGCTCATAACTTTTCATCGAACTACGATTTTAGGTGTTTTTGGTACCGTTGGAAAGATTAGAGAGTGTAGAATCTAAATTTAACCAGAAAGAACACTTTTGAAATTTTTATGAAAGTGAAATTTTCAAAATGCTCCAACTAGTCCCTTTTTTCTCTCTTTTCTTCTTCTAACTTGTCATTTGAGGCCCAAACGGAGTGAATAAGGTGTCGATGGAAACCTTACGAAGTCTCCTATTAAAAAAGATCACATATCATCAAAGGGAGTAACACTTCCTTCCTAACTTTCAATCGAGGCCCCGTTGCGGACTGATAGGACATTTGGTTGGGGGAGAGTTAACGAAGGAAGTGGCTTTTTATTATGTTTTGTTACTATTTGAGCAAAGCCCATTTTACGATGATTCGGTGGCTTGCTGGTTTCTTTTTGTGAAGGCGTCATACTCTGACATTTTGTCAAAAAATTGCACGATTTTTTTTTTTTGTGTTTTGCCTAACTTTGTGGTTTGAAAAATTGAAACTTTGTCAATTCTATTGATGTTAGATTGGTTCCATGCCTAGTTAGTGGATGGTTAGTTGACCTCTTGTTGCTTTCGATTCATTTTTCTTTACCTTTTAGCTAACTTCCTGCATGCACGCCCGGGTTTCTTGATAACACGAAAAGCGCCTAGCCTCCTAAGCCTTGCAATAACCTACCCTAGTTTCGTTGACCACCTTTTTAATAGGTTAAGGACCCCCATGAATAGGAGGCCAATGTGTCTTCCAAAATAAAAAAAGAAAAAGAAAAAGAAGAAAAATTGCAACGATTTGCCTTGAAACCCGAGCACGGTCCGAGGGGTATATGGCGAAAGCCTTCAAAGCCCGATGCCCTAAGCCAACTGGTTGGGAGCCACCGACTTGAACTTTCGCTACACGGGTGGATGGGTAGAGTTTAGCAAGTTGTAAGGTCTTTGAGTCTTAGAAATCATTGAGTCGGGGGTGAAACTTTGAAGAGTTTGTGGTCGAAAGATCATATGACTTGGTGCCCTAAGCCTTGGTGGTTGGGAGTCATCGCGGATCCGTTACATGGACTTTGGTGAGGTCGAGTTCCTCAGCATTTGCACCCCTCTGGCCTAAAAGTTGTGGAATAAGAGTGGGTCCTGATCTATTTGGGTTGGTTACAGCATGCTAGGTTGTGAGCGTGTAGCTAGGTTGGGGAGAGTGCGGTTTAGCGGAGTTTATTGTTGAGAGCTGATAAAAAACCACTTAGATATTGGTGGAAGTTCCTGGTTGAGTCATCGAGAAGGAAACTCTTTTGATACTCAATTTTGTATGGCATTCATTCTCTCAAGATAGTTATTGGGCAAGGGTTTGATGATTCTTACTTAGGGTTAGGCATTACTTATTTACAACCTTTTTAAAATACCATTTTTGTGAACATTATTTTGTTATCGTTTTGTATGCTCTTTCTTTCTTTCTTTCTTTCATTGCTAAGGGACCCCAGCAATGTGTGTGGGTTGAGGGTGTGATTAGTGCCCAAAGAAGTGCTATTACGAACCCTATTTATTATAGGTTTGAGTGCTTTTTGTATACTAATCATTCTAATTAACCGTACATTAAAGGTCCCTACTATTCTACTGATTGCATTTTGTGGAAAATTTTGCAGTTTTTGCGAGCTAATCATGCCAAAATTGTTGAGTCGATCCAAACATGAAGAATTCGAGTCAAACTCAACATCGTAAATCTGAGACCAAGAGGAAAGAAGAGCAGAAAATAGAAGAAATAGCAGGCTGGAGGATGCAGAGTAGAAGAATTGGAAATTTCGCAGGCATAGTGAAAATTTTGCAATGATAGCGAAATTTTCGCAATCATAGCGAAATTTTTGCTATGGCTGAGCCACCCGCTATCATAGCGAGTCGCTATGATAGCGAAAGTGCGTATAGCGAGGCTTTTTGCTTATGTTTTTGTGTTCAAACGACTCCGTTTTGGTTTTTCTCCTTTCTACCCTTGTAATAGCTTTTGTTTTGGTTTGTTTTTGTAATTTCCCTTGCTTTGAGCCGTATATAAGCTAGAGTCAAGGTTTGTAACAATCAATCAAGTCGACAATAAATTTTTTGGGAGCTTTGACTCTCATGTTTCCCGGCTTTCTTACATTTCATTTTCTTTCCCTTTTTCTATTTTTACGGGCTGCAAACACCCTATGAGGATGACAACTCCGGAGGATGAAAAGGTGGCGCTGAAACCCTTCCCTCCTTGAGTAGAAGAGAGGGCTAGCTGGGTGCCGGGATGCAGGCTGCTGGAGGTCCTCGGTTCTTCACGCAGGTACTTCATTTTACCCGCCGTCACGTGTTCTCCGGCTTTAACATTAGGTTTAGATCCCACTTGGGATTCATGTTGAATGGTCAATACTTATTGTCTTTTAGTGCTCATTTGATGCTTATTACTAGATCTTGTGATGTTCATTAGTTACCATTTTATTACCCATTGTAATGTGAATCAGGAGACTCGTTTGTGGCCCGGTAGAGAACATAAATGGCCGAGTAGATACCATTTTCAAAGGAAAATTTTTAGGGTTTAGGTTTCATAGCTAAATATGAAGATCCGATTCGGGAAATGACTATATGTCATCCTCCCAACATGAGGAAATGAACCCGAGGACCCCTCAGTTGCCCTAGAATCTGAAGCCCCGTATCTTGATACTTCAAGGAGACATCTTTTATTATTTTTCTTATTTTAAGCCGGAGTTTATTTCCAGTTTTCACCATCAAACTTTAGCATTTTTTAGCAAATCCCATAAACCAAACTGAAATTCACCAGTTTCAATCAACTGTAAGTCATTTGTACGAAGAAAACCCATCCCTGAGTTCGACCCTAGACCACTATACTGTAGTAGCTTTGCTACGGCAGTAGGATTTAGGATATAAATATTGTTGATCCGGAACCCTACTGTGGCACGAATCATTCATTCTCTCGAGATATTTATTGGGCAAGGGTTTTAGTGATTCTCATCGAGGGTTAGGCATTACTCATTCACAACCTTTTTGAAATACCATTTTTGTGAACTTGTCATTTGTTTTTGTTCCATGTGCTCTCTCTTTCTTTCTTTCTTTTAATTTGCTAGGGACTAGCAATGTGTAGGTTGGAGGAGGGGGTGTGATTTGTGCTCAAGTGTTATTTTGAACCTGTTTATTGCAGAAGTTTGAGTACTTTTTGTGTACTAATCGTGGCATAATTAGCAATTGGCACATTAAGGTCCCGGCTATGCTACTGATCGCATTTTGTGGCAAATTTTGCAGTTTTTACAAGGTAGTTATGCCAAAATTGTTGAGTCAATCCAAGCACGAAGAATTCAAGCCAAACTTAGCATTGCAGATCAGAGACCATAAGGAAAGAAGAGTAGAAAATGCTAAGAAATTGGAGCTGTAAGAAATTTGGCAAGGTGCGAAATTTTCATGCTACGCATTATTCATGCCTCCTGCACACTGTTCACTTCTCACACACTGTTCCTGCTGCCTGTTTGAAGTTTTGCTTTTTGTTCCTCTTTTTGATTTTTTCCCATTTTGTCCTTGTAACAGTTAATTGCTTTTGTTGATTTTTGTAATTTTTCTTGTCTTGGTGGCTATATAGGCCAATTGTACACACTGTAACATAAGACTTTTTTTCCGGTGAATAAACTTTTGGGCGCAAAGGGCTCCAGTGTTCCCTCTTTTCTTCTTCTCTCCCATTTTCTCTCACACCCCTTGAGGATGACAACTCAAGGGATGGTTGGCTAAAACCCCTCCATCCATGAAGAGGAAGGCTACTGGGTACCAGTTTTGAGGTAAAATGATTGTTCTCTTGTATTTAATGCAAACATTTATGGGTTATTTATGTCTCTGCTCCTCACAGTAGGCTTAAATCTCTTAAATATACCTTGATTAACCTGTATTTGGCAAGCTTTTGGGTTTAGTGGATGCTTATTGCTAGATCCACTGATATCTGGTTAGTTGCCCTCTATTAGTTACTGTAGGGTAGGTTTAGGAGGTGTGTTGTCCTTTAATGCAGGAGCATTTATGCTCATTAAATGCCATTTTCAAGGGAAAAAAGTATGGGGGTTTTAGTTTTAAAGCTAAATGAAGATCAGTTTCGGGAGAATGACCCCATGGGTGCGCCCTCAAGCGTGAGGAAAGGACGAGGCTTCTCATTTACCGTACGACCTCAAACCTAATAGCCCAATGCTTCAAGGAGTTCTTTTTCTTATTTTATTTCGTCTTATTTTTAGTTTCCAAATATTCACCTCTACTGTTTTTTTACAAAACCCTAAATCCAATGTGAAATTCACCATTTTGAATCACTGCAAATCATTTTGTACGAAGCCATCCCTGAGTTCGACCCTAGAATCGCTATACTGCAGTAGCTTTGCTACGGTAGTAGGAATCCTAGGATACAAATTTTGTTGATTCCAGTACAACTATTGTGGCATGAATCAATGTGATTAGTGCTTAAAAAGTGCTATATTGAACCCTGTTTATTGCAGGTTTTGAGTACTTTTTGTGTACTAATCAGCATAATTAACCCAATTGGCACATTAAGGTCAGGCTTCATACTCACGATTGCATTTTGTGGCAAATTTTGCAGTTTTTACAAGCTATTTATGCCAAAATTGTTGAGTCAATCCAAGCACGAAGAATTCGAGCCAAACTCAGCATTGCAGATTAGAGACCAGAAGGAAAGAAGAGCAGAAAATGCCAAGAAATTGGAGCTGCAAGAAATTTGGCAGGGTGCGAAATTTTCGCAGCTCGCAAAATTTTCGCAGGCTGCACTATTCATTCTGCGAAATTTTCATCCCGCGCACTATTCATGCCTCCTGCACACTGTTCACTTCTCAAACACTGTTCCTACTGCCCGTTTGAGTTTGCTTTTGTTCATAACTTTGATTTCTTCCACGTTTGTCCTTATGTGATTAATTGCTTTTGTTGATTTTGGTAATTTTGCTTGTCTTGGTGGCTATATAAGCCAATTGTACACACTGTAACAGGAGACTTTTTTCCGGTGAATAAACTTTTGGGCGCGAAGGGCTCCAGTGTTCCCGCGTTTCTTCTTCTCTCCCATTTTCTCTCGTTTTCTTCCACTTTCTCGGTTGCCAAACACCCCTTGAGGATGACAACTCAAGGGATGGTTGGCTAAAACCCCTCCATCCTCGAAGAGGAGGGCTACTGGGTACCAGTTTTGAGGTAAAATGATTGTTCTCTTGTATTTAATGCAAACATTTATGGGTATTTATGTCTCTGCTTCTCACAATAGGCTTAAATCTCTTAAATATACCTTGATTAACTTGTATTTGGCAAGCTTTCTGGGTTCAGTGGATGCTTATTGCTAAATCCACTGATATCCGGTTAGTTGCCCTCTATTAGTTCTTGTAGGGTGGGTTGGGAGTGTGTTGTCAGCGTGCGGGAGCATTTATGCTCATTAAATGCCATTTTCCAAAGGGAAAATTATAGGGTTTAGTTTTTAAAGCTAAATGAAGATCCGGTTCGGGAAATGACAATAGGTCACCCTCCCTAACACGAGGAAAAGGACCCGAGAACTTCTCATTTACAGTATGACCTCAAACCCAGTAGCTTAATGCTTCAAGGAGTTCTTTTTCTTATTTTATTTCATTTTATTTCCAATTTCCAAACATTCACCTCCATTGTTTTTTTTACAAAACCCTAAATCCAACGTGAAATTCACCATTTTGAATCACTACAAATCATTTTGTACGAAGAAAACCCATCCGACCCTAGAGCGCGCTATCTTAGCATTAACTTTGCTACCTACAACAGTAGGAATCCTAGGATACAAATTTTGTTGATTCCGGTACACCTATTATGACATGAATTAGCAACTAGAACCTCTTTCTCCTTGAAGAAGAGGGCTAATGGGTGCAGGATCCTGAGGTAGGCTGAGGGTTCCATGTTTTTCACGTAGGTATCCATTTCCATCACTGTTCTCCCTTTTTAACTTTATGTTTCGATCCCTTTTGAGTCACCTTGAATAGTTATTACTTGGTAAGATTTTGGGCTCATTGGATGCTTAATGTTAGATCCATTGATGTTTGTTAGTTGTCATTTATGTCCATTGTAAGGTGAGTCAAGGTGACTTATGTTTTAATGACCGAGAGCACTAATGGCCAGTGGATGCCATTTTCCAGATATTTATTGGGGTCGATTTTATAGCGAAATGAAAAGAGCAGGTCGGGAAATGATTATAGGTCATCCTCCCTAACGCGAGGAAAGGACCTTGGAAACCCTCAGTTGCCCTAGGAATCCAACCATAGTGACCTAACACTTTAAGGAGTTCTATTTTATATTTTTACTTGTTTTACTTTCAGTTTCCACCCACAAAACCCACTATTTTTATGAAAACCTAAAATCCAAATTGAATTCACCAAATTGAACCCCACTTTAAGTCATTTATGCAAGAAAACCCCATCCCTGTATTCGACCCTAGAGCCACTATATTGCAATAGTTATGCTACGGCAGTAGGAGGTGTTAGGTTTATAAATTTTGTTGATTCCGGACCACCCTACTGGCACACGAATCAACTTCCTTACGGACTACTTCTTTCATGGTTGAATTCAGTCTCCTCTGTCCTTCCACTAAAAGCTTATGACCATCTTCTAGCAGAATTCGATGCATGCACATAGAGGGGTGAATCCCCTTTAAATCAGCCAGAGACCAACCAAACGTATTCTTGTGATCCTTGAGTACTCTCAATAGCTTATCTTCTTCCGTTGTTGTCAAGGACGCTGAAATGATTACTGGTAAGGTGGAGGCATTTCCAAGATAAGCATACCTCAAATAGCTAGGTAGTGGCTTTTGCTCCATCTTGGGTGGTTGTTCAAAGGACGGCATTGACGTTTGAGTATTTTCACCTAGAGGTTCATAGTATTTCCTTCTATTTGGTTCAAAGGAGTCTATCAATTTCACATACTCTTCGGCCTCTTCTCCCAATTTTTCTGAATCACTCTGTACCAGGCTAGCCTCCAAAGGGTTAACGAGACCACTTTGGCTAGACACTATAGCCTCCACGGTTTCTATCATGAAGCATGTATTACTTTCTACCGGGTGTCTCACAGCCTCAAACACATTGAACTTGACCTCGTCATCTGCGTACTCCTCGACTCCAACTCTCCCCTCACTTTTGTCGATCATTTGCCACTACCAGTTGCGAGAAATGGTCTACCCAATATTATGGGTATTTCTTTATCTTCTTCCATATCCAACACGATGAAATCTGCTGGGAAGATGAACTTGTCTACCTTTACCAGAATGTCTTCTATCACCCCCCTTGGATGCTTTAGTGACTTGTCTGCTAACTGGAGTGTGACTGTAGTTAGGCGAGCTTCACCTAATCCCAATCATCTGAATATGGATAAGGGCATGAGATTAATACTAGCTCCCAAGTCACACAAGGCTCTCTAAAAGATGGAATTCCCGATATTACACGGGATAGTAAAACTGCATGGGTCTTTTAGCTTTTGTGGAAGCTTCTTCTGAATGATGACACTACATTCTTCGGTGAGATTCACTGTCTCGAAGTCCAACAGTCTTCTCTTCTTTGACAATATATCCTTCATAAATTTGACATAACTGGGCATCTGTTCTAATACATCAGCAAATAGAATGTTGACGTGCAGTTTCTTGAACACTTCCTTAAACTTTGCGAACTACTTGTCCAATTTATTCTTCTTTAGGTGTTGAGGGTACGAAATTGGGGCAATGGGTTCAGTCGTGGTTGCTTGATCCTTAGCCCCGCTCTTCCCACAAACTTTTTCTCGGGTCGCCCTCCTTCTCAAGGCCTTGTCATTCGACCGGTCTAGACTACCTCCCGCCCACCTCCTATCACCGGTGGCCGCCTCCCGGCATTGCCAATTTCCTCTACCACTTCTCAAGGTGACATCTTTACATGTTCATTACCTTCCTGGTCCCTGCCCGCACCTCTGAGTTGCCTCTCTAAGAAGGAACTTTGTCGCTCACCAACATATTAGCTTATTCGGGGCCCATTCGCACCTCTAAGTTTTAGTTGCGCCGCCGATTGTTCGCTGAGTGGTCCCACACGTATATTCTCCTTCTTCGTCTCATTCATGAAGGCGGTATGAGAGGTAAGCATTTGAGCTAGGGCTTGTTCCAAGTCCACATTTTTCTCGGAGGGTGGTTCGCTTACTCGGGGTGGTGGCATGTTGTTTTGATCGTTTCTCCATTCATAACTCTGATTGCTCTGATTATTCTGATTATTACGCCACCCTTGGCCTTGATTTTGGTTCTGATAGTTGTTGCTCCCATAATGACCCTGCTATTGTGATTGATTAAACCTCGACACATATTAGGCATGCTCTACTGGTTGTCGCCCAATGCGACATTCGCACTATCAGGCTGTCTCCCTCCACACTGGTGATAAATTCTATAGGCTTCTGTTTGAATGGCATCTACTTATACTTTGGCCGTCACCAAGCCATTTAGTGTTGGTGGCGACATGAGTAAACTGTGATTGTCGAGAACCCTCGTTATTTCCAGCTCGCCCACAACTTCTCGTTAACGGTAATCCCCATCCCTAGGCCACTGGATTGGGTGTTACAATGTACAAATTTCAGGATTTTTACATGTTTGGTCCGTAGGTCTTCTTCATTAGCTGCATCCTGCCGAGGCATTAATCACTATCATCTATCCCCAACCATTATAGAGTATGACTTGCATCCATCCGGTCAACCTATGGTGTGGCACCCTCCTTAGGCACTGATTAAACGCCAAAAAGTGCTATTTCGAGTCTCTATTCGAGATAGGTTTTGAGTGCTTTTATGCACTAATCGTATCAATTGGGCTTCAATTGAGGTGTTCAGTTCACTTTAGTATCACTTATGCCATTACGAGGTTATTTGTGGTTATTTTATGTGCCTTTTGTGTACCTCATCCATTAAAGTCGAATTGGAGCATCTAGATGCAGTGAACCATGAAGATCAAAACTATTTCACCATCAACATATCAAAATTCATGATGAAATAAGTAAAGTGAAGATGGAGGATGAGGGTGCAGATGCAAGAACAAAGAATTCCGTGAAATTCGCTATGATTGCTTAAAATTGGCTGATTGCCAAAATTTCTAAGAGCCCATAGCTAAAATCCTCGCAATCCTGTTGAATTGAGAAATTTCGCCAAAGCAGCTTAAATTTCTATATAATTTAAAATCACTCCGTGCCTAGCGAAATTATTCATTTTTGCTATCTCTCAAATTTTTATAGGCTAGCGAATTATCGCATAGCTTAAAATTCTCATTTTCGCTATCTCTCGTGTAATTGCTTAGGAATTTCGCCAGCTAGTAAATTTCGCTTACCTAGCGTAAATTTTCCTCAGACAATAAATTCCTCGCTCTTGTTAATTTTGTAATTAATGCCAAACCACTGCTATGCATACTCAGTTCCTGTATTAGCCAATATTTTAGGTTTTCAGAAGTTTCACAGATTCCGCCCTTCTATAAGCTCCCTCTATCATTTTGTAACCTAAGCAATCTGCAACTTTTCATTTTATGTAAATATCTCCCGCAAATTTTTAGTTTAATAGTGGTTTGCTTTTCTCTTTCCTTTCTTTCATTTTCTAGGCTACCAAACACCCTTCTTGAGGGATGACAACTCAAGAGATGCTTGGCTAAGTCTCATAACTTTAAAGAGAGGCTAAGTAGCTTGAATGTAAGGGCCAGAGGGTCAGTCTCTCATGTTTTAAATGCTACTGTATTGTATTTATGGCTCCCACTTTTCAAATTAGGTTGAATATCATTTAATGTCATTACTTCTACAATACTTACCATGCTTTAGGGTACAATAATACTTATTGTTGGGATGTGAATGTTATTCTTAGGATGTATTTCTTACGAGCCACTCGAAATGAGGTCAGAGTGCTGTGGTTTTAAACCTAAAGGGCCGTGGAATGCATGTCTTACTGTGGTTGATCAAATAAGAGGGTTTCTAGGGCGTAGTTTCTAGTTAACAAAGATCCGGTTATGGCTTGACCATAGGTCGCCGCCATGATGCTAGGATAAAAACCCGAGGATCTTTGTCACCCCATGTTGTCAAGCTAGTGACCTAAACCTTTCAAAGTTACCTTTTCACACTTCACTTCGCTTTACAATTTAATCAAAGATCCAAACAACTTCCAGTTCTGCTTTGAAACAAACTAAAAATCCAATTAAAGCCTCACCATTTTCAACACTCGATGCGAGTCATTCATAGGATGAAAACCCATCCCCGTGTTCGACCCAGACCACTATATCAAGCAAAGAGTCAATTAATGGCAAAGCAAGAGAGGAACATAAAGAAACAAATTTTGCTCGATTCCGCCACCCTTACCGCGGGCACGAATCAAACGGCGCCGCTGTTTCAGATGGTGCCAAACTACGCTTTGATAAGTTGAAGGGTATCAGATCAACATCATGCTGAAGGTGACCCTTTAACTTTGACTTCAGTCACAGAATCGCAAGTTTTCATTACTGCTAGCTATCATGAGACTGCTTTTGCTTTTCATACAACATTTATTTTTAGCTAACCCTAACCTTTTTGGCAAGTTTGCTAGTGTTCTTTGTTGTGTCTAAAATTGTGTAACAGGTGTTTATGCACCAAAATGACAAATAAGAGACACTTCGTGTAGACTAAGGTGAGAATCGCATACCAATTGAACAAGGTTGCGAAGTCATGTACATAAAGTGAAAACACGGAGCCCTACACCTCGAAACAACAAGAGTCAGCCAGCACTTCATGAAAACTCCAAAGAAATTACAAATCCACGAGAGGGACCACATCCACTCCTAGAGTCGTTCCATCTTGCATCATACCTCCCGCCGAAGAAGCAGCGGAGACCCTACCTAAGGCCCCCGCTTCCCACTTTTCACGGTATGGAGAATGAAAATCCATATTCACATATAAGGGATTTTGTGGAGGTATGCACTACTTTCAAGGAAGGTATCATCGACATGGGATTTGCTCAAGTCAAAGCATTTCCACCGACACTCGAAGGACAAGGCCAAATATGGCTCAACCCACCAGACCCGTGAATCATAAGAACAATGAGCCATAGCAGAGTTTTTAAAGAAATTCTTCAAAGGCTCACAAGACTAACAATTTGAAAAGACAAATCTACACATTTGTCAGCTTCCGACAATGAGAGGTTCTACCGTTGTCGGGATAGATTCATGGAGACCGCTTAGTGCTTGGTCCACATCATGGTTTCGACACATGGATGTCAGAAACCACTTCTATGGTGGTATGTCTCCCCGCTATGAAGCGCCTGAAACTATAAAGGAGATTTTCTGAGCAAGCACCCTGATGAAGCCATGGATTTCTTGAATTATGTGGCCGAAACTTCCAAGGGTTGGGATAAACGAAACCCGAGAGAGGTGGAGAAAATGAAGCCCCTTAGTTAATAAATTAAAGGGGAGGGATTTTTACACTCCTTTCAGAGGATATGAAATGAAAGCAAAAATCTCAACCCTATCTAGAAGGTGGAGGAGTTAGAAGGCAACGACTCCATGAAGCAGGCAGCGGATCTAAAAATCCCGTGACAAGCCAACTACACCAATTTCCAATCCACCGCCCACCTGTAAGAATGTATCCTATGGCCCTCACAAAGGAAGGATTCACGAATATGCAAATGTCGTAGGTCAATATAAGCCTCCACAACCCAATGCCCCATATGGTAATACCTACAATTCCAATTGGAGGAATCACCCTAACCTCTCCTGGAAACCTAATCCCCCTGCCTATGTGCCCCCAGGTGCCAAACCACAATTTGGTTCCTCATCTCAACCTCACGCTCACCATCATCCACTTCTCCACTGAATGTCGATACTAAATTGGAAAGCAAAGCAAGCAACTTTTGGTGGAAGGAACAGTGCGGATCAATGCACAATCGGGTAATAAAGGATCGATTAATCGTAGAGAGCACATTGAACAAGAGAATAGGATACGAGCTTTAAGAGCAATCTTTAACTTAAAATAGACAACCTTGCATTCAATCACAAAGATCAACAATATTCCGGGAGGTACAGAAAGAGTGGTTCCCTTCTCAAACATCGCTTAAACCCAAAGGAGTCCATGAGGTAGGATCATCCAAAGAATTCAGAATGGATGAGGTGAAGGCTATAATCACCTCGAGGAGGGTGAAAAGAGGTTGGATCAGCCCATGCCCAAGCCTCGTTAAGGAAACCAGAAAGGAGTAAGAATCGAGCGAACATATTTTTCTCAAAGAGGACTCAATGAAGCACTGCATGCCACCTCCATTTCCATTGTGCACTAGCAAGAAGAAGGCATCCTGCATGCGTGCATCCTAGAAGTCCTAAGGTAGGTAAAAGCCAATATACCTCTTTGACATCATCAAACAAGTCCTCGCTTATGCAAAGTTTTCGCGGATTCGTGACAATCAAAAGGGGTTAGGTATCGAGAAGAAGGGCATTTCTAATCGAACAGTCGCTATAATCCAAAGCAAAGAACCCAACAAACATAAGGATCCTGGATTCGCCACTTCAATCAACATAGTGGGACTAGCATGTGATAAGGTAATCGCCGGATTTGTGGAGCCATCGTGAACTTACCGCTGCATTTCCGTGTACAGCTAGGCCTGGTAAACTCAAACCCACTTCCATCACACTCGTCACGCAGCCGAGCAGGTCTATTAAAATACCGAAGGAACCATTGAGGATATTAATGCCAAGTGGACCGATTTTATTACCTGATTTCGCCTTTACTCTCGACGCAGCCGCTTGCGTGGGAGCCAATCATGTGCCCATCATTTTAGGGGAGGCTATTTGGCTACTTTGAATGCCATAATCACTGCCGAATGGGGTTATGCAACCTACATTTAATATGACCTTAGAACCAATATTTTTCATTCGAAAGTAAAAGGCATATGCACTCTAAGAAGATGACTCGTGGAAGAAGTCTCGTATAATAGATGCGATTCTTGAAGAAT
Organism: Tetrastigma voinierianum; assembly: GCA_016808115.1. NCBI lineage: Eukaryota > Viridiplantae > Streptophyta > Magnoliopsida > Vitales > Vitaceae > Tetrastigma > Tetrastigma voinierianum. The sequence goes on along the minus strand of JAEQBH010007957.1, from coordinate 111,935 downwards.
GTGCTAATGAGCACTAGGCGAGATGGCTTAACCCCGAGTTATCCGAGTGCTGAGACCAACAGAACCTCAAAGCATGAGCTTAGTACAGGGGTATTGGAGGAGAAAAATAGAAATCCTACCTCTATTAACTGGTGACGAACCAAGGGAACCCCAACAGTTAGAACTCAAACCCCTCCCAGTTGAGTTGAAGTATGCATTTCTGGAAGAAAATGGGTAGGTGTCCGGGGCCAGATTCTCATCACGCACTACTGCAAGAGAATAACCCGTCGTGACCTTCTCAAAAGGAACAAGGAAGCATTTGGGTGGAAAATTTTGATTTAAAAGGCATAAACCCAAAGAATGCACCCATCACATTTACTAGAAGAGGAGTCAAAGGTCAAGTAGGGCGTACCACAATGGAGGTTGAACCCACCCAGGAAGTAGTTCGCATTGAGTGTCCTCCGAATTGCTCCAAGCCTAGATTGCGAATTCCCATTTCTGATAGCACTGGGTGAGCCTGAACTCAGGGCGCCTAAGAAGTCGTGGGAGTGACAACCTGTAAAATGAAAAGGGTGAAGAATTGTCTACACTCACCACCTGGGTTGGAGAGTGTGCATAGATTATAGGAGGCTCAATGTGAGGTAACAAGAAAAGATCACTCCCCTGCCATTTATCGATCGCCTCCTTGAGCGGTTTCCAAGTTCATTCTATTGGGTTGCTTTTTGGATGGGTATTCAGGGTATTTCCAGATAGGGATTGCCCCAGAGGATCAGGAAAAGACCACTTTCACTTGTCCATTTGGTACATATGCTTATAGAAGGGATGCCTGTCTTTGCAACGCCTGCCACTTTTCGTAGATGTATGCTTAAGATGTTCAGCTTATGGCGTGGAGCTGCATAATGGAAGTATACATGGATGACATCAATGCAGATATGGAGGCGATTTTGAGGAATGCCTGACTAATCTGGAGGCCATCCTGAAAAAGGTGCATAGAGAAGAACCCGGTGCTGAACTGAGAAGTGCCATTTTTATGGTTAACCAAGGAATTGTATCGGTGCGACATTATTTTTGGAAGAAGGGAATAGAAGTTGATAAAGCAAAGATTGAACTTATTTCCAAATTGCCGTCCCCAACGAATGTAAAATCAGTTAGGCAATTCCTTGGTCATGTAGGCTTCTGCAGAATAGGTTCATTAAAGACTTCTCGAAGATTGCTAAACCCCGCGATAAGCTCCTCAGGAGAAAGATGCCGTTAAATTTTATTTTGGGAAGAAAGAACGCCAGAGAGCTTTGAAGAGCTGAAACCCATCTTGACCATCGCCCCACAGTACGAAAGCACCTTAACCCGGCGCTTGCCTTTGAAGTGATGTGTGATGCCGTGATCTTAAGTATCTGCAGCCTCCGCCAAAGAGAAAATGGGAAACCTCATGTAATCTTATTATGCAAGCAAAACTCAATGAAGCACAAAGGAATTATACTACTACAGCAGAAGGAATTGTCAGTGTTGGTCTATGCTAGACAAATTTCGAGCATCTTGGTCTGCCCGATATAGTCAGCTTTTACTGACCATTCCGCTTTGAAGTATCTCCCCGACCAAGCAAAATGCGAGCAAGGCTCATTCGATGGTTCCTTACTTCCAGGAGTTTAACTTGCAAATTAAAGACAAGAAGTGGAGTAATGTAGTGGCAGATCATCTTTCAAGGTTAACAATAGCCCATGACACTCATAGCCCACCCATCAATGATGAATTCCCCAAGAATCCTCTACGCAAATTCGAAAGCTCCCCGGTATGCCTCACATTTGCCACTCTCGCCTGGCCAGGAACCCATCGAGTGGAAAGAATAGGATACAAGGTATTTCTTTGCGAAGATCCATTCCTATTATTGGGAAAGAACCCTTCTTGTTCAAATAATCGCGATCAAATAATCGTGAAGTGCGTGGCCTCGAGGAGGAACAGTGTGGAATTCTGAGCCACTGCCATGAGAGTGCCCGTGGTGGTCATTTTGCTTCCTGCAAAAATGTAAATGATGAAGGTGCTGGGTAAAGCCTCGGGTTTCACCGCCTTCCTTGTTCATGGAAGGCCACCAAATGTGCCGTGATATGTGATAGATGCCAAAGACGGAAGTTGTCTCACGCCACATGATGCCTTTGAACCCAATTTTAGTAGTCGAGCTATTCGATGTGTGGGGCATTGATTTCATGGGACCCTTCCCCATGTCGTATGGTCATACGTACATTTTGGTGGGAGTGGACTACGTGTCCAAGTGGGTTGAAGCAATCCCCTGCAAAACCAATGACCACAGGGTGGTACTTAAATTCTTGAAAGCAAACATCTTTTCTAGGTTCGGGGTGCCAAAAGCCATTATTAGCTGGCGAAGGTTCCTGTATTTCTCAGAATAAACCATTTGAAAACCCCATGGCTAAATATGGTGTGAACACAAGTGGCCACCCTACCAATTTAAACAAGCGGCCAAGTAGAACTTGCCAACATGAGATTAACTATTCTAATGAAGGTGGTAAATGCCAACAGGAAAGATTGGTCCATCAACCGCTGATTCGGCCAGGCCTATAGGAATACCTTCAAGATAAACTCGGGAGTGTCCCCTTTATCGATTGGTCTATGGTAAGGCATGTCACCTTCCGTGCTGGAAATCGGTACAAGCGTAAGCACATCAAGAAGCCGAACATGGACCCAAGTAGAGCCAGCAGTTAAGAGGTTCCTTTCTTGATCTCAATGAGTTGAAGAAAATACTTAAACAGATGCATACTTAAATTCTAAGATTGCAAAAGAAAGATAAAAAATGCGGCATGACCAGACATGATAATTCGGGAAGAATTTTTGTAGAAGGGGACTAAGTGTTCCCGTATGACTCTAAACTCCATCTATTTCCGGCAAGCTCAAATCGCTGATGGACGGTCCATTCCATTAACAACAGTTTACTCCCAATGGTTCAAAGTGGACCTACTCGATCCAAATGATGGATAGTAAGGATTAGGAGTCAATGGACAAAGGGGTAAGCCCCAGGACAGTGCCAGACTATCAGGGAGGAAATTTCCCGTCGGACTCCTCCCCAGTCTTGATGCACCCACATGTCTATATGGTGGCTACCGCTTGGTTCCAGCAGCCCATCAAGCTATTCCGTTGTAACACCAACAAATGGAAATGCCCCCTTCTCCAGCCATCATGATTAAGGTGGTACATTCCCATCCATTAGTTTGCATTCCATGCCAGCTTCATTTTTCTTTACACTTTTGCAAATTACTTTTTGTGCCTCCATTTTGTGTATCTATTTTTGTCTTCAATTGAACAATTGAATTGCTTTAATTGGAAAATTGAAACCCTGTTTGTCACCTTAATGTTAGAACAACTCCATGCATGATTCAGTTTTTGGTCATTTAAGATTCTAGCGTATTCAACTTGAATATTTCCCTTTGAGCCAATTCCACACACCGCAGACACCGTGACATACCAATAGGTTAGAAATTGTATGCCTTTCGCGCCTTGCAAAGCCGGCCTGTGCATGCGTTGGCAACCTAGGAGGCTCAGGAAAGATCGACATTTGTACACTCAATGTAGTCTTCCAAAAGGGAAAAGAAAAGAAAAAAAGCAAAAAGAAGAAGAAAAGAAGAAAAAGAAAAATAAAGTCGTGACACTTTGCCTTGAAACCCGAGCATGAACCGAGGGGTATATGGCTTAAAGCTCAAGCCCGATGCCCTAAACCTTAAATTGGTCGGGAGCCATCGACTCTAGTGTTCGTTACATGGGTGAATGGGTAGAGAGTTTAACGGCTCGCAGGTGCTTAATTCCCCAAGTCCTCTGAGTCCCGGCAAGCCCGGGAGTTTGTGGTCAAGTGATCCAGCTCGATGCCCTAAACTCCACTGGGTTTGTTACTTCCAGGACTCCCATTACACCTGACTGGGTGAAGTCGTAGTTTTAAGTATCGCACCCTACATTGTAGTTAAATAAAGAAAGAAAAGTGTAGCTTTTCCTATCTAGGTTGTTCAACAGCTTAAGGCCATGCCAAAAGAGCTAGGTTGGGGGAGGAATAATTTTGCACTTTATTGGCCTGACCGTTACATTAGGAAACCATTAGATTTCTAGTGGAAATTGTGTTGAATTCTTGAATCCGATGTTGACCTAAAATTTGTTCTTTTATGGTTTTTGCCTCCTCGCGCAGGTTTTCAAACTCGTATCAATTCGTTCATTTTGTAAAGGCATTGCTTATATTCACATACACCTTTTTGAACTACACAAACTTTTTTGAGAAATCACTGTGATGTATTTCCTTTTTGCCTCTTAAAGATTGCCAAGGGACTAGCAACGTGTCGGTCGGGCAGATTAGCTACTAAAAAGTGCTATTTTCAGTTCCTATTCGAGATAGGCTCTTGAGTGCTTTTATGACTAATCGTATCAATTAGTTTCAATTGAGGTGTTCACAGTCTACTTAGTATCACTTATAAGTATTTCAAGGTTATTTGTGGTTATTTTTGTAGGCTTTGTGTACCTCAGTCCATTAAAGCCTAATTTGATATCGTAGATGTGGTGAACCATGAAGATCGAACTATTTCCACCATCAACATATCAAAATTCATGATGAAATGAAGGCAAAGTGAAGATGGAGGATGCGTAGGGGTGCAAGATAAGAACAAGAATTCCGGTGAAATTTCTCTCATGGTGATTAAAATTTCACTGGATTGCGTAAAATTTTTATAAACATAGCTAAAAATTCTCAGATCCTAGCGAAATGAGAAATTTCTCTAGGCTGCTTTAAATTTCGCTATATAGCAAAAATCACCGTGCCTAAATGTAAATTCTTCATTTCGCTTATCTCTCAAATTTTCGCTAGGGCTAGCTTAAATTTCTCTCTAGCTAGCGAAATTAATGCAGGCATAGCGAAAATTCTCATTCGCCATCTTAGTACTCATGGAGAGGCTAGCTAAATCTGGCTACCCAGCGAAATCTTTCCCCGCATAGCGAAATTCCTTGCCCCGTTAATTTTGTGTAATTAATGCCAAACGACCCCGCTTTGGTGTATTACTCCTCGTCCCCTTATTAGCCAATATTTTAGGGTTTTCTTGTAGTTTCACACATTGGATGGTCTATATAAGCCCCCTATCATTTTAAATCCCAAGAAATCTTCCGGCAACTTTTCATTTTATGTAAATATCTCCCAGCCTTCAAACTTAGGTTTGCTTTTCTCTTTCTCTCTCCTCTTTCTTTCTTCATTTTCAAAGAATAAACACCCCTCTCGAGGATGACAACTCAAGAGATGCTTGGCTAAGTCCCACAACCTTGAAGAGGAGGGTCGCTAGCTTGGAGTTTCTCAGGGGCGGGCCGCAGTTGTCCTCATGTTTTAAATGCTGTGCAAATCGTGATTTATGGTCTCTGATCTTTTCAAATTAGGGTTGAATATCATTTAATGTCATTACTTTGGCCAATACTTACTTATGAAGTTTCTTTAGTGCAGTACATTGCATACTTATTGTTAGATGCACTGTTATTCTTTAGGGATGGCCTTTACGAGCCACCTAAATGAGGTCAGTGCTAGGTTTTAAACTAAAAGGGGCCGTGAATGTATGTCGCTCCTGTGGTCGACTCAAATAAGAGGTTTCTAGGGAAGAGTTTCTTAGCTAAACAAAGATCTGGTTATGGCTTGGACTATAGAAGTTGTCGCTTACATGCGAGGATAAAACCCGAGGACACTTGTTACCCCATGTTGTGTCGGCTAGTGACCTAAACCTTCAAAGTTACTCACCACTTCACTCAATTTTTGCTAAATTAACTTCCAAACATCCAAACAACTCTAATCGCTTTGAAAAACAAATCCAAAATCCAAATTAAAGCCCCACCATTTTCAAACACTGATGCGAGTCATTCATGGGATGAAAACCCATCCCCGTGTCTCGGAATTCTTAGACCACTACTGGCAGCAGTTTCTCGACTACTAAAGAGGGAGGGAACATAGGAAACAAATTTTGTTGATTCCGCTCACCCTAGCGTGGAACGAATCAACAATTCATGAAATCTATCCCATGCTTCTGCCAAGTTCTCTCCCTTTAGTTGTACAATTTTCGTAGGTGGGAAGAACTTTGTCAGGAACTTATGCACCAGGTCGTTCAATGAAGTAATGGAACCCAAAGTGGATCGACTTAGTCAACCAGTGTTTTGGTTCTATCACCGAGCGAGTGGGGACAACTTCAGCTTTGAGGCCTTCTTCGCTGTTCTAATATACTTGACCATGTCACATACTTCGATGAATTTTGTCAAGTGCATATTCGGATTCTCACTTGGCAATCCATGGAACAGGATGTTCTAAAGCATCTACAAGGTCACTGACTTCCGCTTGAAGTTCTTTGCCTGAATGGGTGGTCTTCGAATAGCCGTCTGAACAACTATAGGTGGTAAGGTAAACTCTTATAGAAACATAAATTGGATTATCTGGTTATGCAAAAGGCCTGGGAGCATCATTCCTACCATTATTCCCATTGCAACCCCCTTGTGGCTCAAGCCGCTTCGTCATTGTCTTCGCTTCTCTACATTGTTCGCATGATTGCTGGGATTTGTCTCACAGCTTCTCTGCCTTCGCGGTGAATCGGGTGTAAGGTTCTTTTCCGGTTTAGATCGCGGATGCAGCCTAACTTGACTCTAGCTTCTCGCGATACACTCACGGCAACCTTAACTGTAATCACACACAAAACACAAAAACCAAATTACAAGCACTTGTATAATAAAAATAAAATAAAAAGGAAAAAATCTAGAATAATATCTAATTGCACTCTTGTCAATATCAACACTAAAACTACTCCTCATAAACGATGCCAAAAACTTGCAGCCTAAAGCGTGATGTGTGTAAATGTGTATCGCAGATAAAGAAGTGCACGCGTCGTATCAAGTAATACAGTGTACCTAGGTACGAATATCGATCTACGAGGAGAAGTGTGTTGACTACTGAAATTGGCCTTAAAATACTATCTGGACTTAAACTCTTAATGGCTATCTAACTAATGTATAGGATTAAAACTAAAGCTAAATTAACTTGTGGAATTACTTTTCTTGTAAAGACTAGGGATTTGCATCCCCCTACCACCTTTGATGGATTATTATGAGTAGAGGAATTTATTGTTCAAATTTATTAATGATTTCTCGATGATTCCGGTGACGTGCCTTACTAGATATCCTTTCTTAAGGTATATATGCCTATCTTCCAAAGAGGGGTCAAAATTTCTACCCCCACCCAATACTCTGAAACACCTAAATGTTCGAACCCTAATCGCCACTCTTGGAATTGGGATATCTCTATTTACCGATTCAGCCGAGGATCACTCTATTCAGATCCCTGGGAGTCCTTATCTCTCGATCTCGGATCCCTAGCAAGACTGGGCGTCATCGTCGCGACATCACCGCTGAATGTAAAACCATGTGATATAGAAACAATTGATGCAAATCATAAATAGACTGAATAATATAAGTTTAAGATTAATCCATTCAATTGTGACAGGGTTCAACAAAACCCTAGAAATAGATCTAGAACATGTTGGAATTGATTGCACCCATAATTCTATAATTCATCAACAGTTTATGAGAAAAGAAAAATATAAAACGATTGTCTTTTCCAATGACTCCAATCATTGCTACTTCATTTTCCGTGCTCTCCTCTACATGTTCTTCGATGCCTCACAATTATGTCTCTTTTGCTTTTTATGATTTTAAGGCAGAATTCGCAATGACGTCGTGACGTTGAGACGTTCATTGACATTTTCTTCGCCGACCGCACGCCGCAGAACGCCGTGATGTCGGGCGACGCCTGAACGCCGCGACGCTTGTCGCACTTCTCTTCTCCTTTTTCTTCTCGCCCAAAATGATCCCGAAAAACCAATTCGCTTCACCGCATTACAAGATCCGTAAATCAGATATCGGGCTATAATTCACTTATTTAAATATAAATCGACTAAAAACATAACTTATCGGGTATGACATGAGGTTTTGCCAGGCACCTTAATGAGGCATCGTATTCATTAAACATATTTGTGTTTGCTTCGGAATTTCGTGGTTCGTAAAATATTTTCTCATGCATATTAAGAATTTTTTTGTTTTCGACATGAAACGCAAAGATCTCGATCTTCAAATGATCGATTCCTTTTCCTCGAATTCTCGATATTCTCCTTTATTGTCCCTCTCACGTCATTGCCTTGGAACCCTGCTGAGCATAAGCTTGATGGTAATTCGTCTGTGTCCGGGGCCCCGCTTATGCTCCCTCCACCATATGAAAGTTTTCATGGTTCCTTAGTGCCGGTGTGTATAGTGTGTCACAAGTCAAGGGGTCATGATAACTTCGGCCATTCATACTTTGTCCCTCATCTTGGTAGGGCTCCTCTTCTCAACTGGTCCCTCAAATATTTAATTCCTTCTTTATTACTTCCCACTTCATGTGATATGCATTCTCCTTTCTAGCGCGCCCCAATTGTTTCATTGCATCAGAACTGCTTCTATGATAGTCTTACCAGTCCCAACCAAACCTACTTCGCCTATCAAGTACTCCCCTCAAGCTCAAGCCAGATGGAGCCTTATATTGCATTTGGCAAGGTCTTCAATCACTTGCCTTGCCTCCCTTGCACTTTTCTCCTTAAAATCCCTGACAAGAGATGCATGAATTATACCCTCGAGGCATAATTCATGGCATGATATCATATCTATCCGAGTAGTCGATCTATTCTTATGCATAAGACATCTTTTAACAAATTTCCTTAAATCTTTCCCTTGAGTTGAAGAGACTCTCCTTTTCCCCCTACTTGAGGACAATTATTTCTCCTCTTCTCTCAGGAGTTAGAGTTGGAGGAAAATATCTGCTCATATAGGCCTCCACCAACTCTTCCCAACTGTACACTGATCCAACTAGCAATGAATCAAACCATGTTGCTATCACATCTCTTAGTGAAAAGGGGAAGAGCTACAACTTGATTACTTCTAATCTCACCTCATTCAGTTTGATTGTGTTGGCCATCCTCATGAATCTTCCCATATGCTCATTGGGATCTTCATAGGGATGACCAAAGGAACCGGGGCGGTCATTGCATCTCATGGCACCACGCCGGCTTCAAATTTCTCAAAATTGTTGGCTTCTATGGCAGGTTGTCTCACTACAGAGTACTCATCTTGGATAATAGACCTCCAAAAATCCTCCATAGTATTAGGCCTCTGAGTTCTCTCTGCTTCTTCTTCTTCTTCTGGAATAGCCTACAATCTTTCTCTTTAATTTGCCATACTTCTGGATTCTACAACTATGATCTTCCTCAGATTCTTTAGTGTTCTCTCAATTTTAGTGTCTAGAGGCAGCATATATGCTTCTTGTTTTCTATGCATTTAAAAGCTTCATGAAATAGAAACACACTAAGATCAAATGAATTATGTGGGAGACAATTATCTTTATTTAAGCTCCTAAAAAAAAAATTTAAGTAGCTTCTTCAGCTACTACCATTAAAACAGTTTTTGTGATTTTTTGAAATTGATAATTGATTAGTGCCCAAAAAGTGCTATTTTGAACCCTATTTAAGATAGGATCTAAGTACTTTTTGTGTACTAATCATATTAGTTAAACCGATTGACACGTGCAGGTCCCTTTGGTACTAATGATTGTATTGGAATGCCAGGGTAGTTTCGTTGTGCTTTGAGGCCTATTCTATCATGCCTAAGCCAGGTACACGGGTTGGAGCTGATTTATATCGAGTTCATATGATTTATCTTCGATTTCATCAAGCCGTGAGGAAGAACAATTTTAGAGCAAGCAGTGGAAATTTCACATAAGAGAGAAAATTCTCGCTTATTGGGTACGAATTCTCACTACAATAGCGAAATTTTCGCTTACATTCAAAATTCCCCTTACTAGAGGAAATTCCTCGCTTTATAGTAGCGTAGCGAAATTTTCTCCTGCAACGAAAATCCCTATTCTTTTTTTTTTTGTGTATAAACGACCCCGTTTTTGGTTAATTTTTACTTCTGCACTTAACCTGTAAATTGCGCCTAGTTAGGTTAGATTGGTATTTCACCTATTCGTAAGGGGCTATATGCTTCATTTTCCTCGAACAATTTGTAGTCCTAACTTTTAATCAAGCATTTCTAGTACGTGCCCCTCGTTGCCTTCACTTTCTCTTCTCTCCTCTTTCTCTCACTTATAGCAACCAAACACACCCTTTGGAGGATGAGACAACACAAAGGATGCTCACAAAGCCACTAAACCTCAAGAGGAGGGGCTGCTAGGTAGGTTGATATGTTTGGTGTGTGATCCTTTGTATTTACGAAGGTGCATCGAGGTAGTTATGTTTCAAACTTTCAAAACTAGGTTTAAAAGCTATTTTGATGTAATTTCTTTTAATAATACTTGAAAGCTTTTAGGTTCAGCTGTATTCTTAGTGTTAGATATTAATCGACATCCATTAGCGTCATTTACGGTTACTGAAGTAGGTTAAAATGCTAGATTTCAACTTCAGAACATTGAATGCTTAGTAAATGCTATGTTTTTGAAAGAGAAATGGTACTAAGGGTTTTAAAGTTAAACAAAGATCCGGTTTTGAAATGACTATAGTCATCTTCCCTAATGCGAGGAAATAACCCGAGGACACCTTTAACCCTGGCCATACCAAACTAGTGGCCCAAAACTTCAAGGACTCTTTTTACATATTATTTCAATTACCTTCGCTAGTAGCTAGTGAAAACAACCACTATTTTTATACAAATCCAAAATCCAAACAAAAGCCTCACCATTATGAATCATTACAAAATCATTTGTAAGATGAAAACCCATCCCTGTGTTCGATCCTAGAGCCGCTATATTGCAGTAGCTTTTCCACGGCAGTAGGAGTAGTTTAGGTATAAATATTGTTGATCCGGAACCCTACTGTGGCACGAATCAAATGGCACCGTTGCCGGGGATGATGCCTATTACGCATGTTGAGGTGTCGATGAGTACTCTCGTGAATCCTTTAATATAAAGCACAAGTAATCTTTTAAACCTTTGAATTCCATTGTTTAGAATTTCAAGTTTTTTTTTCTCAAAGAATACCATCAATGCTTTTTTTATGTATATCAAATATTTTATTCTTAGCTAATACCGATATCTTTTGGCAAGCCTTTGTTGTTGTTTTTCGTTTATTCCCTGTTTACAAGTGTTTGGTGTACCACCGAGAGGCAGGTGAGGTAGTATATACTCGTAGGATTTCAAAGAGTGAATACACAACCAAATTGAATAAGGCCTGTGAAGTCACGTGGCCACGTGAGTAAATGCTGGATCCCCACCAAGAACAACAAAAAGCCGTAACAAGGAGCCCAATAAATCCTACAACATATAGGTTAATGAGGGACTACATACACTCTTAGAAGTGAGTGCACCTTTCCTCGCATCATATCACTCCGGCCGATGATGTGTGGTAGTAAGACTTATTTGATGCCCTCGCTTCCCACTTTTCATGGAATGGAAAGAATGAAAATCCATATACGCATGTCCGAGCCTCGAGGAAGCTTGCATAACTTTAGTTGGTGTATCCGAGCACGGACTTTGCTTTAAGCTTCGAAAGCATTCCATTGACACTGAAAGACAAGGCCAAGATTTGGCTCAATTCACTAAGGCCGAGAACAATTAGAAATTGGGCCGAACTTTAAGCTGAATTTTTGAAGAAAATTTTCAGTACAACCAAGACCAATAGTTTGAAAAGGCAAATCTACACTTACCTCGACCTTTACGAGCACGAGGAAGCTTTATTAGTGTTGGGAGGTTTATGGAGACCATCGCTGCATGTCCACACCATGTTTCGATACATAGATGCTTGTGGAATCACTCTGATGGTATGTCTCCAACCATGAAGCAACTACTAGAAACTATGCGAGGGGACTTCCCGAGTAAGCACCCGTATGAGCTACATGACTTTTGAACTATGTGGTCGAAACCTGATTAGTGCCCAAAAAGTACAATTCTCAACCCTATATTATATAGGTTTTGAGTGCTTTTGCGCACTAATCATGTCATTAAATGCCAATTGAAGAGTTCAAGTCTTCTTTAGTATCACTTATGCCTGAAAGCTATTTTTGGTCAAGCTTATGTGTTTTTGCGCACTTTTAGTACCAATATCTGGATGTATGATGAATCAAGAAGTTTGAACTCAAGTGTTAAAGCCATCAACTGTACCAAGAATCAATGAAAAACTCAAGGCAAAGCTTAAGAAAATCGATGCAAGAGAAGATGTGAGGAAAAGCAAAGAAAATCAACAAACCAAAGAATTTTCGCTAAGCCTCATGGTGCTAATGATCATAAAACACAGGTTTAGCTAAAATTTCGCAAGTCTCGCCTAAATTGTGGATTTCGCAGACACCCGTGTTCGCCAGGCACCGTTCCTAGCGAAATTTCATGATTTTCAGTATAAACATTTAAAAATTCATTTGAGCTAGAGAAATTTCGCTAGCTAGCTTAAATTGCCAAGCTTTGTTCGAAATTTTCTATTTTCGCTATGCATGGTGATTTCGCTACCTAGCGAAATTCTTCACTCCTAGCGAAATTCACTGCCTCGTCATGTTTTTGTATTTAATGCTAACCGACTCCAAATTTGGTGTATTACTCTCTTGTCCTTTAATTTAGCCAAATTTGTAGGTTTTTTGGTATTTTCATGTATTGAGGTGGCCTATATAAACCCCTCTCTTTTTGTAATCGAAAAGGGAGAAAGATATAGAATTTTGGGGGAAGCAACAATTTGAGGGAGAGAAGAATTTGTAAGTTTTCATTTTTGTAAATAAAGTCTCGTATTTTAGTTAGGGTTTTATTTTCCTCTCTTCTCTCTCCTCTTTCCTTACTTTCTTGGCTGCCAAACACCTCTGAGGATGAGACAACTCAAGAGAGGCACTGCCTCCTTTCTTTGAAGAGGAAGGAAGCTAGCTTGGTGGTGGGGCATATGCATGTTGTCCTCTTGTATTGAAAGTCACAGGTACTATATTTATGGCCCTCATCTTCTCAAATTAGGGTTGAATAGCTTTGAATATTATTGATTTGGCTACTACTTCCATAAAAGCTTTTAGGATGCGCCAGATACTTAATGCTAGATGCACTGTGGTTTTTAGATGGTCTTACGAGCCTCCCGAGATGATATTTAATGCTAGGGTTTCAAACTGAAAAGTGGCCATAGTTGCATGTTACCCGTGGTCGACTCAAACAAAGTTGTTGTTAGTGAGGCTTGGCTTAAGAACATAGATCCGGGTTATGCCTTGGACTATAGGTTGCATGTCATAACGCGAGGATAAAACCCGAGGACACTTTGTTCGCCTCTAACTACCAAGAAGACCTAAATCTTCAAAGTTAACTTTTCACACTTTACTTCGGGCCACACCCTCAATTTTCAAACTACTTCCACTGTTTTTGAAGCAAATCCAAACAGTCCAAATAGAAAGCCTTACCTTTTTACACTCATGCGTATCATTCTTAGGATGAAAACCCATCCCCGTGTTCAACCCTAGACCACTATACTGCAGTAGCTTGACTACGTCAGTAGGAGGAACTTAGGTGTATATAAATTTTGTTGATTTTAGTCGTAAATTTAACGTGGCATCTTAATCAACGGCGCCGGTTTCGAGGATGGCGCCAACGCTAATGGTAAGTTGAAGTGTACTCGTGATCAACATCACAAGTCAAGGTAACCTTTTACCTCTTTGTCACTCAACAGGAACTCCAGCCATTCATTACTGAGAAAGGCTCAGACCGCTCTCGCTTTTTAGTCATGAATTTTGTTATTTAACTTTTAATCTTTTGCAAAGCTCTGTAGGTGCCTTTGTTGTCTCTAAATTTTGTAATGTGTTTATAACAAAGGGGATAGAGACACAAATGTAGATTGCATAGGGATAAGTACACACAACTCGACCTAGCTAGTGAAGTAAGTGTACATACCGATACTACGGATCCCATAATTCGAGGAACAACAGAAGCCAACCAGAACCCCCATGAACTAAATGCTATAGAACCATGAGGATCACATCCACTCCTCCTAGAGTTAAGGCTCCATCCTCAGATTATTCCTCCTCAATAAGATGTAGCAACACATATTTGGTACCCCTACTCCCACATATCATGGTATGGAAAAATGAAACCATACACTCATATTAGGATTTTTGAGGAGGATTGCACTATCAAGGAAGGTATGATGGACATGGATTTGCTGAAGCTAAAAGCATTTAATGGACTTAAATAATAAGGCCAAGATATGGCTCAACCTTACTGGTACCTAGAACCATTAGAAATTGGGCCGAGTCAGCACTCGGCAAGTTCTTCGCTCATAAGACCAACAATTTGAAGAGACAAATTTATACTTTTGCAAATTTCATGATGGTGAGAGAGATTTTACCAAGGTCGGGAAGATTTATGGAAACCATCAAGGCTCGTCCACATCATGGCTGAGACTGGGATGTTGGTGAACCACTTATGCGGGTATGTCTCCCGCTGAGGTATTGGAAACCATGAGGAGAGACTTTTACAAACATCCCATGAAGCCATGATTTTTAAACATGCGCTGAAACTTCTATGGCCGGATGGAGTTTTAACTTCTAGAGAATTGGATAGGATGAGACCACCCAACAACTAAAAAGGGTGGGGAAAATTCAGAGGAAATAGAAATGAGAGCTAGATTTCAACCCTACTAGGGAAGGTAAAGGAGCTTGAATAAATACCCAAGAGGTGCATAAAGGATCTAAAATCCAGACAAATTAACTTGCACCACTGAATCCCCTGCAATTCAAGAGAACCATGGCCTATGGCCTCGTGAGCGAAGGACGATGTTTGAATGTAAAACACTCCGAGATGTCAACATGCTTGGCCAACAATCCAATGCTCCATATGGTATCACCTACACCTAATTGAGGAATCACCCCACCTTGCATCGGAGAATCGTCCTTCTTACACCCTTGTGCCAAATCCTTAGTTTGCCCTCTCACAAATACAATGAACCATCATCTCTTCTCCAGAGAACAAGCCATATTGAATTCGAGTAAGGTGGTGGGCAACTTTGCTGTAGGAACAAAAGGAATCAATGTGCAACTGGCACAAAGGATTGATAATGTAGGAAAGTACACGAATAAGAGAATAGATGGCTTCGAGCAATCTCTAAACTTAAAACTGACAACCACAAGATTCAATCACCAAGATCAACAAGTTGCTAGAGGTACAAGATAAAGGGAGGTTTCCATCACAAACAGTTCCAAATCCCAAGGGAATCCATGAGGTCAGGTCATCCAACAATTCAGGAATGGATGAAGTTAAGGCTATAATTCCTACCGAGTGGAAAAGAGGTTGATCACCCATGCCAAACCTTGAAGAATCCATGCAAGGAGAAGAATTGCAGTCTGAGCATATTCTCCTAAAGGAGGATTCAATGAAATACCGCATACCACCTCCATTCCCACAAGCACTTAGAGGTAAGAAGAAGGCATCTCAAGAAGGCATTTAGAGGTCCTAAGGCAAGTGAAGGTTAACATACCGTTGGACATAATTAAACAAGTCCCTGCTTATGCAAAATTTTTGAAAGATCTTTGCACAATCAAGAAGGGATTAGGCATTGAGAAGAAGGCATTTCACCGAACAAGTCGCTGCCATAACTACAAAGCAAATACCCCACTGTATATGATCCAGGATCTCCCACAATTTCGCCAATATTATGGAATTGCATAGACAAACTCATTGCTTGATTTGTGGTCAAAGGTGGAATCTAATGATTCAAGATACAAGCAAATAGTTTGTGTGAACTTAAACCTACCAACATCACACTCTCATCGGGCCGATGACGTTGAAAATCCCTTAAGGATAAAGGAGGATGTCTTATGGTAATGATAAATTCTCACTACCCAAGAGATTTTAAAAGCCAGATTAATCAGCCAATTGCAAGTGAACCCAATCATGTACCAATCATCTTAGGAAGACCAATGAGGCCACAACAAATGCAATCATAAATCACGGAATGGAGTAATGCAATCTACCTTCGTAACATGACTGAGTTGAACATGGTCACTGAACAACAACATAGCCCATTTAAATGAAAACTCAAATTTCGATGAAGTTGTTTCCAATGGTCAAGATGGGAAAAACAAAGTGTCCAGAATTGCAAGGAGTAATCAAACAAGGGAGATGAAAATTCGTCCCCGCTGCATCAACACCCATCATAGTTTTCAATTGATCAATTCAAAAGCCATCGCGAGGACCACTTCAACAATCGGGCACCCAACACCATGGAGTCAACCCAGTTACTCAGGGGTTGGAGACATCATTCTCCTTTGACCCCCTTTTGAGTAATACCTGAGATTGAACTCGGTTCTCATGGTTTTCAAAACCAATTACAGCTTCTACATTTTTACTTTATGTCTTAATTTAGTTAATTTAGTTAATTTCGCTTATTTTTAGAAAAATTTTTAAATTTAGCCACTTTCGATAAATTAGTTTATATATTATAGTATCGAGTATTAAATTTTAATTATAATTTCATCTAGTAAATTATTTATAATGATTTAATATTTCTATAAGATTATTAATTAATTTAAATTTTAGAATTTAAAGGCAGTGGCCAAATTCGCTTAAAAATAGCGAAAAGGCAAGGTGTGGATTCTTCCTACACCCCCATGGAAGTTCTGGCAAAAAGGAGGGAAAGGGTGCTTAATATTCACACTTTTCATTCCCTCTCCCCGCCACCGCTCAATGGTTTAGTCCCAATGCATCGTCAGCCGCCATTTGAGCTCGCCACCGGTCGTGGTCACTACCCTCCGCCATCACGGATGGCGCCCAGACGACCGAGCCAAGAGGTCACGCCCCTTTATCTCGCGACCTCCCAAGATAAAGAGCTTTCGAGCTCCCAACATCGCTGCCATCATGATTAATCGCTGATCGCACCGCCGCCGTAGTCGGGGGGTGACCTCGTGAGCCAAACCCATGCCGGCTCCCTGCGGCTTCTCCCGTCTCCGCCCGTGCATTTCTCGCAGAGCCACCGCACTCCGTGTCCCGAGCCCCGACCGAGCCTCCACCACTCAAGGCACGAAGTCCCGCCGAAGATTCGTCCCCATCGAACCTTATTTGGCTATTTCAGCCGGCCTCAGCTGGCAAACAAAGGAGTTCTGGCCCTGTCACGCTTCCAGAAAGGATTCAATATCTTCCAGAGAAAGCCCAGCCTGAGATACAGCCCCCTCAAATTTCAGATTTTCAAAGTGAGTCGAGCCTCCCAAAAGATTTTAGTCACATTCTCAGCATGGCTCGCACTTCGCTGAACCCAGATTCAGCCTAGGTGAGACCCAAGATAATCTCGAGAGGGAGGCCCTGGGGCCTCCATCCCAGCCTTTCAAGACATCACCGGCCCCCGAGGCAAGACTCCGACGAGCCCTGTGGATTCCGACGCCATCGACACCTACGGACCTCACCACCACCCGTGACCTGGGGAGAGGCTCGAGCCAAAGTGCTCAAGCGGGCCCGCATATCGGCCCGCAGCGAGCTCATCATCCCTCCGCCCCGCAGCCGCCGCCTCAAATACATCTGGCCGCGGAGGCGACTTCATCACCTCACCGTCGCCTCGCCGAGGATTCGAGGCCATTGCTCAGAGGGACCCCATTCCGTGGAATGCGACCATCAGAGACCGCTCACCGTGGAGTCGTACTACGGCCGCCCCGCACCGAGCTGGATCCCGATACCGAGCCCCGCGAGATTGATCAAGGATTATTCGCCATTGCTCATGACCCCGAGGTAGTATTACTACCCACGAGCGGTACTGCTAGCCTACCACTGATGACGCCTGTGAGGATCAAATTGGCCATGAGCTTCGCTCAAGATTGATGATCGCCGCAGAAAGTACTCGTGAGCGCCGATATTTCAAACAGCCTCGTCCGCGGTGATACCACCGGCCACGTGCAGGGTTACGATCAGCCCACCCGCCTCATCGCGAGATGGTCTGAGACCGCGAGACACCACCGGACCAAGATTTGATACAGAGGCGTCCCGCCCCGATGCTACCGATCGACCATCCATTCTCAGACGAGCTTATTCCTCCGGCAAAGATTATGTGTAGAGGAGGGAGCCATCTCGAGGCTCTTACCCGGGATCCTGGATTTCGTTCGCCCTCCGAAGCCGGTGATGGCCTCTCTGCCAGGGGCTGAGGAGCATGGTCCATCAAGGACCTAGCCCGCGAGCAGAGAGCCTTCCATTACTTATGCCGAGACCTCGCCATGTTCCCTCGAGCATCCAGGATTTCTAAATGTGAGCCTGTGGATCGAGATAGAGGGTCCGATGCCCCGGGTCAAGGCTCGATGATATACCCTCTCGAGCCCGGTGGATGCAGTCCGGCTCACGATGTCACCTCCATCCCCTCCTCCACAGACTACATCAGCAGCTGCAGCAGATACTCCCGGCCCATCCTATTCAGCACACCATTCGCCGGAGTACAATTTCATGCTACCGAGAGATAGCCAGCCGGTGTGATGGATGCACATTCGGCCACTAGCGCCTACATACATCCCAGATCGAGGTCGACCTGCATACCTATGCTTCGCCAGGCGACGCATCCGGGTCTTCCTCGTGTCCCACGTAGAGAGGAGCCTCCATCACAGACGCAGCCTTTATTCGATGTTCTCGCAAGAGCAAAGAAGAAATTTTCAGATCTACTCACCACCACCACAACGCTGAGGTGGTTGGGGTCTCTTTTATGATTTTTGTATAGTTACTGCCTTTATCAACGCTTACTAATTTTGATTAGGACTTCATGTATTGCTTATAGTAAAAAGCGGATATTTTTGTATGTTTAGCTTTGATATGCATGTACTAGCCATTTTGGCTATATCAAAAGCTATTCAGTTTATATATATACAGCTTTTTGTACATATCATGTTTTGTGCCTTTACCATGTGTAAATGTTTTTCTTTTCAATTGAACAATTGAATTGCTACAATTGGACAATTGAATTGCTTTAGTTGGAGGATTGAATCACTGTTTGTCACCTTTATGTTAGAGCAAATCTAGTGCTTGAAACAATTCTTGCCACCATGTGGGCCCAAAGATGCTCAACTTGAAATTCTCCTTATGCTAACTCACACACTGTACTCCAGACATTTCAATAGGCTGTGAATTTGTTTGCTTCCTTTCGCTTTGCATAGCCGGCCTTAAGCATGTTGGCAACCTAGGATAGGTTTGTGTTACCCATACTTGAAGACCAATGTTGTCTTCCAAAAAGAAAAAGAAAAGAAAAAGCAAAGAAAAGAAAAAAAAAGAGAAAAAGAAAAAGAAAGTCTGAGGTTTTACCTGAAACCCGAGCACCCATCCGAGAGGGGTGTATGGAGAAACTTTTCAAACCCGATGCCCTATGCCTTTATCTGGTCAGAGTCATCGACAATGCTCAAGTAAGCATGCGGGTGGATGTAGAGCCTGAATCGATTTGTAGGGTGCTTAATTTTGTAAAGCCATTCGAGTCCTGTGGTGCCTGGAGTTAGTGGTCAAGTGATCTCGGCTTGATGCCCTAAACCTTAAATTGGTCGAGTCATCAGAACTCGCTACACGGACTTTGTGAAGTCGAATTTTGCC
Organism: Tetrastigma voinierianum; assembly: GCA_016808115.1. Taxonomy (NCBI): domain Eukaryota; kingdom Viridiplantae; phylum Streptophyta; class Magnoliopsida; order Vitales; family Vitaceae; genus Tetrastigma; species Tetrastigma voinierianum. Next base: position 92,389 of record JAEQBH010007957.1, on the reverse strand, counting down.
ATTGCATCCTACAAAGGTAGTTAACAAAGAAAGTGCGTAACTATCCTTTATCTAGGTTGTTCAATGCCTTAAGGCCATGTCAATGCTAGGTTGGGGGAGGGACAAATTTTGCAATTTATTGAGTGTAATACGGTTACTAAACAACCATTAGCCATAGGTGGAAATTCAAGTTGAGAATCGTGGATCAAGATTGACCTAGAATTGTTCTTGTATGGATTTAGTTCTTTCATATCAGTTTACAATTTTGATGTCAATTTTTCAGTTTAAAGGCAATGTTTATATGTGCATATACCTTTTTGAAAATCAAACCTCCAAGGCATGGGACGAACCGAATCCAAGAGAGGCTGAAAAAATGAGGCCTTCGACCCACCAAAGGGGAGGCATTTATGCACTTTCCAAAGACACGGAGATGAAAGCAAAACTGACCACTTTGACCCGAAGGTTGGAGGAGCTTGAAATGAGAAATCAGCATGAAGTTCAAGCAGTGATTGAATTGCCTGCATCTCACCCAGCCTGATGTAATTTTCAGTCAAGTAGCCATCTTGGGGAGCATTGTCCAATGGTTCCTTCAATGAGGGATTTGATGCAAGAGCATGCCCATGTCTTAGGTCAAAATAAGCCACCGAAAAATGGTTCGTATGGAAACACCTATAACCTTAATTGGAGGAATCATCCGAACCTATCATGGAAGCCAAAACCCCTTGCATATGCTCCCCAAGAACTGTGATGGTTAGCTCCACCTCAGCATAGCAGCTTGTAGCCTCACCTTCTTCCTCACATTGAAAACAGTGAATTTAAGCGAGTAGTAGGTACTTTGTGGGAGGAACAAAAGGTGTTGAATGTTCAAATTAATCAGAAAATTGAGGTAGTTAGAGCTCACTCAACAAGAAAATAGACAATATGCATTCTGAGATCTCCAACAAATATGAAAACTTGCAAAGTTCCATTTCCAAAGTTGTTCAACTGAAGAGTGGTGGTCTTGAAAAGGAAAATTCCTTCCCGCACACACAAGAAACCCGAGGGAATGCATGAGATAGGCTTCGCTAGTGATCCTAATGCAAGAATTGATGAAGTCAAGGCAGTAACGTTTGAGAAGTGGTGAGAATTAAGACCAAGCAGCCTGTAATTCAGCCCAAGAAAGCTCCCACAAGTGTTGAACCACTCCGAGGAAACAAAGAGGAAGAGGTGTAAACACAGCAGGCCCTCCTTTCCCACAGCACTTCGAAAGGAAAAGTCGCCAACCAAACTCGAAATTTTAGAAGTACTACGACAGGTGAAGGTTAACATCCCTCTTCTCGATATGATCAAGCAAGTTCCCACGTATGAAAAGTTTTCAAGGGATCTATATTCAGAAAAGAGGCCTTAATGTGAATAAAATTTTTGACTGAGCAAGTGAGTGCCATCATTGGAGTGCAAGGCTCCTGAAGTATAAAGATCCGAGGTGTCCTACACCTCATAATACAGCGGCATTCTCAGGTGGAAAAGGCATTGCTAGATTTAGGGGCGTGTTAATCTAACATCTTTTCCATGTATGCTGTGCTTTGGCTAGGCGATCCTCAGCCAAACCACTATCACTTTGTCTCTAGACGATAGGTCCATCAAAATACCAAAGGGGACGCTTGAGGATGTTTTGACGTGGACAAATTCATTACTATCCAAAGGATTTTGTAGTGCTTGATATCGAATGTGTCACGTAGGCTAACCATGTGCCAATCATCCTGGGAAGGCCATTTTTGGCCACTTCCAATGTGATCATTAATTGTCGGAATGGGGTGAGCAGCTAACCTTTGGAAATATGACCTTAGAACTCAATATCTTCCATCTGAGCAAAAAGCACATGCACCAACAAAAAGAGGATGACAAAGGAAGAGGTTTCAGGCGACAGATGCCATCCTTGAAGAACAAGCAAATGAGCTGCTTATGCAAGATGTATTAACTGTGTGGAGTCATTGGATAGTACGAAGACCAATAGAGCTTCGTAAAGTGAGCCTACCGTACGGGCAATGGAGAAGAAAGGCTGGAAGTTTTTAATTCTCTACTTATTGGAAGTAGAACATGGTCCTCAACAGTTAGATCTTAAGCCCCTACCTATTGATTGAAATATGCATTTTTGGGAGAAAATGTATTGTCCAAAGAGGATTTCTCTCACTATCGAGCAATCCACGAGGTTAGTTTTGTCAAATCCTCCAAAGGAACAAGAAAGAAATCGATGTGGAATATTTTCATTTGAAAAGGCATCATCCCCACCAAGATGCACCCACCATATATCTACTTAGGAAAGAGGAATCAAAGCGGCTCGACAAACACAGAGGAGACTCGAATCAAGATATGCAAGAGATGGAACTTATGGAAGTGTTGAAATTGCTACAGCCGGGCATCATATACCCCATATCCGGGATAGCTCTGGGTAACTCAACCCAAGTAGTACCCAAGAAATCAGGGTTACTACTATGTTTCAATGAGAAAGGAGAGGAAATGTCAACGAATTTTTACTACTGTGCTGGAGGGTATGAATGACTATAGAAGGTCAGACCGAGGCGATGCGAAGGATCACTCTTCCCTACTCCTTCATGGACAATGATTAGTGCCCAAAAGTGCTATTTTGAACCCTATTTTTGTCAGGTTTCAGCGCTTTTGTGTACTTCAATTGTTATAATTAACCCAATTCTACACATTACGGCCCTTACTATTTTAATGATCGTGATTTTGTGGCAAATTTTGCGCTTTTGTGAGCTAATTATGCCAATATCATTGAAGCCGATCCAAGCACGAAGAATTCAAGTCAAACTCAACATCGCATATCAAAGATCGAAGGAAAGAAGAAAGCAAATGTGAAGAAAACACCACTCGCAGAAAGCTTCTCCCGGGAGGCGCTTCTCAAATTTTCCTTTTCCCTTTTCTTTCCTTTTCTTTTCCATTTTCTATTTAAACACCCTCCGAGGATGACAACTCGGGAGGATGAAAACTGCACAGACCTCTTCCCTCCTCAAGAGAGGACTACTATTGCCAGGTGTGAGGTAACCTCACTCTGCCCCTGCTTTTAACGCACGTATTTATGAGGTTGTTTGTGTTCCCGCTTCTCACTTAGGTTAAAATCTCTTAAGCATGCTCTCTTTAAATGTGTATTTGGCAAGCTTTTTCGTTCACTTGATACTTTCACCAGACATCCATCGATACCGCTTAGTTTGGCTCGCTAGTTATTGTGAAGTAGCCTTTGAGATGCAGCCACCGTTAGGGACATTTATGCCCATTTAAATGCTATGTTTCAAAAGGAAAATCATAGGGTTTATTTTTAAAGAATGAAGATCCGGTTCTGTGAAACGACTATATGTCATTCTCCCCTAACTCGAGGAAAAAAATACCCATGTGGTTACCTTTTAAAACTCCTAAACCGCTGGCCTAACACTTCAAGGGGTTCTATTTTACGCTTTTTTTCTTGTTTTCGCTTCGCCTGAACACCCAAACCCCCCCTTGCTTACTCTCAAGCCTTAAAAATCCAAATTGAATTCACCATTTTCAAAGCCTTCACCGTAAAGTCATTTGTACGAAGAAAACCCATCCCCGTGTTCGACCCTGGGCTCACTATACCGCAAAGAGCTCGACTACTGGCAAAGAGGGAGGAATTTAGAATATAAATTCTTTGTTGATTCGCTTCACCCTAATGCGGGCACTTAATCAAATGGCGCCTCGCTGAATGTGGGATGGTGCCTTAGTGCAAGTGAGAGTTTGCGGGAATTTCGTGATCCTCATCACAAGTTTTGGTGAATTTCTTTTATATTTCATTGTCATTTTTTATTTTCATTTCATAAAAAAAAAAAAAACAGTGTTGCAGGATCGTTTCTGTGTTGTTTTTGTGTGGCCCTATTTCTACTGCAAGATTGCATTTCAGTGGTCCCGACCAGAGAAAATGAAACCCCATATGAAGATCAATACAATGAGGTAACTCCTAGAGCTTACATGACAATGAGGAACTATAGAAAACCTTGCATGGCAAAATCAAGAACCCCGGGGAGAAATCCAAATCCAACAGTCTAAGTGAGGGATTATAGAGACCAAATGGACAGTGTAACTGGCTCTATAGTGTTCCCTCAACTTATCCACCTCCTCCACATCCATTATGCTTCTTTGTCTTAGCCTCAACCATCACGCCCACCCCTAATTGAGCAAGAAATTTAATCTACCAACCGGTGGGTGATGTCAGGGTAGAACAAAAGGAATTCAATGCCCAATTGAGTGAAAAATCCATACCGAGGAGAATTCTGACCAAAGATTAGATGGGTCAACATTGATTTTGGAAAGCATAAATGGGACAACTCGCAAGATTCCATTGAAGACCTAATTGACGCCATCAATGTCCACCGAGGAGGATCACAAAGTGACATAATGGCAGAGGCGTTGTGAACAACAAACACAATCGTGGAGCTTATGTAGATTTATCAATTATCTCAAGGATTAATAATCCTCATATATGTGTGATGTTGTTTTCCAAGGGAGAACCAAGAAGAAATCATTTCCTTGTCGGGATCGAGGAGGGCAAGAAACAAAAGTGGAAGGCCCAAAAGAATGTCATTCAACCAAATCCCATAGATTTGGACACCACTGCCACTGCCCAAGACACCAAATACCCATCGCAAGAGTCTCCTTCTCACCGACCAAGTATATATTCTACCTTCACCGCACCAATAAACTAACACCCCGCAAAGAACTCAAACCTCGCAGCCCCAAAGCCAAGTCCAACCCACTATCACCATGCAAAACCAGCTAGTGGCCATTGCCTCGATGCCACTACATCAAAGAAAATGCACGCTTCACACGATGGCACGCTGGATGGTTCCTGCAAGTCGCTCGATTTGGGAGCATCCAACTTCTATGATTTCTAAGCTCCCTACTTTTTGTTTTAATTTTCTTGTTTTATTTTATTTTATCGCATTTTTTATTTGGATTTCTATAATTTTTCTTTATATTTTCTTTACTTTTTAGTTAATTTATAAGCTTTAAATTAATTTTTGTTTTCACAATTTTTCCTAATTTTTCTTGCATTAATTTTTGTCGTTATGGCAAATTTTGAAGTCTCTGATTGAAAATCAAGAAGGTACAGAAGTGCAGAGAGTTTCAATTAGAGTAGCTTAAAATTTCGCACTCTAGAGAAATGCGAAATTTTCGTTGGCTATGTATGGAATTTTCGCATACGTAAATTTCGCTAGCTAGCTTAAAACTGCAGTAGCTTAAAATGAAGATTGCCAGAAAGTGCATTTCGCTACCAATGAAACGTTACGCTTATACGAAACAAACAAAGGCCTCCACTACGACGAAATAGTGCATCAATCGCTTTCTTTTGTTTTATTTTTATTTTATTTTATATTTATATATATATATATATATTTATATAAAAAAAAATTTATATATATCAAAAACCGTTTTGTTTTTTTTTTATATATATATTATTTCTTATTTAAAAAATAAAACAAAAAAATTTTTTTTTTTATTTTTATTTTTATTTATATATATATTATTTGTATTTCAAAAAAAAAATTAATAATAATACTATTATTATATATATATATATATATATATATATATATATATATATATATATATAAAATTTGTCTTAAAAAAAAATTGAAAAAAAAAAAAACAACGCTTCTTTATATATATATAAAAATTTGTCTTCTTTAAAAATTTTTTTTTTTAATTTAAAATAATAATATATATATATATATATATATATATATATATATATATATATATATATATATATTTTATTAATTTTTTTATTAAGCTTTATTTTATTTGATTTTTCAAAAAAAAAAATCAAAATCAAAAATTTTCGCTATTGGGATAATAATTTTCGCAAACTTAATGAATGCTTAAATTCAGTACAATAAATTTCACTAATAATTTTGCCAAGCAATGTAAAAATTTACATGCCTGCGCTAATTCCAATTTTGTTTCGCTTCATAACTTTTTTTCATCCGAACCCGTTTTAAGCGTTTCTTGGCACCGTTGGAAAGCTTAGAGAGTGTAGAACCAAATATGGCCAGAAAGAACATTTTTGAGATTATGAAAGTGTAATTTTAAAATGGTCCAATTGGTCACTTTTTTCTTTTCTTCTCCTAACTTGTTTATTTGAAGCCCAAACTGAGTGAATATGGTGTCATTGAAAGCTTACAAGTTTCCTATCCAGCAATTATCACATCTCATCATGGAGGTAACACTTCCTTCTAATTTTCCATTCCGAGCCCCATTTATTAATCGAGATGTTCGTCAGGGAGAGTTAGTAAAGGAAGTGGATTTTGTATTTATGTTTTGTTACTACCTTTGTTCAAGCCTATTTTGTGATGTTTAGTGGCTTGTCAGTCCCCTTTCTATAAAGTCAAGTATACTTTACAGCTTACTTTTTCAAAATTTGGACCCGTTTTGCAACCAAAATTTTTGTGTGTTTTGCCTAACCTGTGGTTTGAAAAATTGAAACTTTGTCCAATTCTATTGATGTTAGATTGGTTCCATGCTTAGTTGAGTGAATGTTTAGTTGAATTCTTTTTTATTTCGACCTTTTTCTTCCACCTTTAGCTAACCACACACAGAGCACATTAGATTTCAATGATAGGCTGAAAAACTGTGCAACCTCCTTTACTTTGCATAACCTACCCTAGTTTCATTGACCGCCTTTAATAGGTTAAGGACCCCCCGTAGAAAAGAAAAGAAATGAAAAGAAAAAGAAAAAGAAAAGAAAAAGAATAAAACTGCAATGCTTCTCAGCTTGAAACCTAAGCACTGTCCGAGGGGTATATGGCTTAAAGCCTTTAAAGCCCGCTTATTCCAACCACTGGTTGGGAGTCACAGACTTAGTGTTCGTTACATGGGTGGATGGGTGGAGTTTAGCAAGTTGTAGGTGCTGGAGTCTCAAATCGTCCAAAGTCCCTGGGTGAACTCCAGAGTTTCAGGGTCGAAGATCCTTATGACTTGGTGCCCTAAGCCTTAATCAAGCTTTGGGAGTCATCTGTGAGATCCCCGCTACATGGATCTTGGTGAGGTCGATTCTCAAGCATTGCACCCTACAACGCAAAAAAAGTTGTGGAATAAGAGGTGGGTCCCGATCTATTTAGGTTGGTTACATGCTAGGTCAGTGGTCAGAGCTAGGTCAGGGAGAGTGCGCTTTGACAAAGCCATTGTTGAGAGCTAATCAAATAAACACTTAGATTTTGTGGAAGTTTGTTGATTCACTGAGATAGACTCTTTTGATACTCAATTTTTGTATGGAATTCATTCTCTCATGTTATTTACTGGACACCTATTACTGGATGATATTCTACTTAGGGAATAGGTGATTACTTTTCACAAACCTTTTTGAACTATAACCTTTTTGTAATATAATTTTGTTATCGTTTTGTATGCTCTTTCTTTCTTTCTTTCTTTCTTTCATTGCTAAGGGACTAGCAATGTGTAGGTTGGGGGGTGTGATTAGTGCCCAAAAAGTGCTATTTTGAACCCTATTTTTAATAGGTTTTGAGCGCTTTTTGTGTACTAATTGTTATAATTAACCCAATTTACACATTACGGTCCCTACTATTTTAATGATCGCATTTTGTGGCAAATTTTGCAGTTTTTTTGAGCTAATTATGCCAATATTGTTGAGTCGATCCACGCACGAAGAATTCAAGTCAAACTCAATATCAAGAGATCAAAGATCGAAGGAAAGAAGAGAAATGTGAAGAAAACACCACCGTTGTGAAAGCTTCTCCGGAAGCACTGAGCCTACTCCAAAGACTGCTCCTCGTGGCCGCCTGCTCTCGCTTCACGCTACACCCTCGTTTGCTTTTGCTTTTGGTTTTTTCCATTTTACCCCTCGTAATAACCTTTCCGATTTTGTTTTTGTAACTTCCCTTACACCGAGCATCTATATAAGTCTCGGCCTTTGTACAAATCAAAGGGATAATTTCTGATACAAGTAAGCGGGAGGCGCTTCCCTGCAGCCTTCCTTTTCCTTTTTCTTTCCTTCTTTCTTTTTCCATTTCTACAGCCAAACACCTCTCCGAGGATGACAAACTCGAGGATGTCTGCCAGACCTCTTCCTCCTTGGAAGAGGACGGTCAAGAAAAGTGGAGGTAACCTCACTGCCTCCCCCGTTTTTAACGCATTATTTTATGGTTGCTGTGTTCCCGCTTTCTCACTTAGGTTAAAATCTCTTAAGCATGCCTCTCTTTAATGTGTATTTGGCAAGTTTTTGGTTCAATGGATACTTTCACCAGATCCATCGAGGCTTAGTTAGTCATCTCATGCTAGTTATCGGAGTGTGGTTCTCTCGAGATGTGTTTTCACTGTTAGTGGACATTTATGCCCATTTAAATGCTATGTTTCTAAAAAGGGAAAATCATAGGGTTTAGTTTTTAAACCTAATAGAAGATCCTGGTCAGAAATGACTATATGTCATCCTCACCCCACTGAGGAAAAATAATTTACACGCTGTTACCTTAAAAACCCTAAACCAAGGGCCTAACACTTGAAGGGGTTCTATTTTTACGCTTTTTTCTTGTTTTCGTTTCACGTTGAACACCCAAAAAAAAACCCCCCTGCTTTTACCAAGCCTTAAAACTAAATTGAATTCACCATTTTCGGGCCTTCACTGTAAGTCATTTCAGACGAAGAAAACCTTGAACCCTCGTGTTCGACCTTGATCACTATATCGCAAAGAGTCGACTACTAAGAAGAGGAGGAATTTAGGAATATAGAAATTTTGTTGATTCCGCCACCCCATCAAGTGGCACCGAATCAAGCTCCTAGAGAGAGTATCAGTCATCCCTTCTATCGCTTTTTTAGATGGGTATTCATTATTTCCGCATCGGTGATCGGTCACGATGATCGTGAAAAGACCACTTTCACTTGTCCTTTTGGTGCATATGCCTATAGGAGGATGCCCTTCGGTCTATGTAATGCCCCGACCACTTTTTAGCGTTGTATACCGCATTTTCTGATATGGTGGAGCTGTGATTATGGAGGTTTATATGGATGACATAACAGTTTACGGGGAAAGCTTCGATGAATGCCTCATCCATTTGGAAACTGTCATCCACAGATGCATCGAAAAGAACCTAGTACTAAACTAGGAAAAATGCCATTTTATGGTAAATCAAGGCATAGTGTTGGGTCACATCATTTCCGAGAGGGGAATTGAAGTGGATAAAGCCAAGGTAGAATTGATCTCAAAATTGCCATCTCCTACTAATGTGAAGACAGTGCGGCAATTATTGGGACATGCAGGCTTCTATCGCAGGTTCATCCGAGACTTCTCGAAAATTGCTAAGCCGCTCTACAAGCTCCTTGAAAAAGATGCAAAGTTTGAATGGGATGCAGAATGCCAAGAAAGGTTTGAGGAGCTTAAGGCATATTTGACTACAACACTCCATCGCGGAGAGCCCCGACCGGCTCACTGAGGTACGTGCAATGCTAGTGACCTTGCTGTCGGAGCGGTTCTCGGACAGAGAGTAGAGGGAAAGTCGTATGTGGTGTATTATAGCGTGTTAAATGAAGCTAAGAGAAACCACACTACTACGAGAAATAATCGTTAGCGTGGTCTATGCTTTAGATAAGTTCCGATCTTATTTGATTGGGTCAAATATTGTAATCTTCACAGATTATTCAGCATTGAAATATCTACTCACAAAACAGAATGCCAAGGCTCGACTTATTAGATGGGTTCTATTGCAACAAGAGTTCAACTCAGACAGATAAGAAGGGTGTGGAGAACGCTTGTCGCTCTATGATCTCTCCAGATTAACCATAGCACACAATACCCACAACCCTCCTATATTTGATGAATTTCCTGAGGAGTCTCTACTGACAGTGAGTATAGCACCATGGTATGCTCACATTGTCAATTTTTTGGTAACAAGAGAGTTACTAGTGGAGTGGACAGCATAGGACAAGAAGTTCTTCCATGTAAGGGTTCATTCGTACTATTGGGAAGAGCCGTATTTGTTCAAGTGTTGTGCTGATCAGATAATAAGGAAATGTGTGCCAAAAGAAGAACATGAAGGAATTCTCAGCCATTGCCATGATAGTGCGTGCAGGAGGGCATTTCGCTCACGTAAAACAACCATGAAAGTGTCGCATTCGGCTTTATCGTCGTCATTGTTTAAGAATGCCTACACCATGTGCAAGGTGCAGATATACAAAGATCCAAAGATCACTGCCACATGATGCCCTCGAACCTACGGAGTAGTTGAATTGTTTGATGTATGGGCATTGACTTCACTGGACCATTCCCTACTTCCTTCTGGCTTATGCTCTACATCCTCGCAGGGTGGACTACATGTCCAAGCGTGGTCGGCAGCATGTAAGGCAAAATGACCACAAAGTCATGGTTAAAAATTCATGAAGGAGAACATTTTCAGATTCTGAGTTCCCAAAGAAATTATCGGGTTGATGGAGGTTCTCACTTTGTAACAAACCCTTGAGAACCTCTCTTATCCAAAAATGGTGTTAAGCACAATGTAGCCACCCCGTATCATCCTCAAACCAAGCATCAAGTGGAGCTCGCCAACGTAGAAATAAAGACCATCCTCGATGTGAAAGTTGTTAATTCTAACAGAAGGACTGGTCTTTTGAAGCTTCTAGACTCATCATGGGCATACGTAACAACACCATCTCTAGCATGTCCCCCCGAGATCGCTTAGTTCATGGCAAGGCTCACACATAGTAGAAATCAATACAAGGCGTGGTGGGCAATACGGAATTTGAACATGGATATGAACCAAGCTGGCCTAAAAGAATGCTTGAGATTGATGAGTTAGAAGAGCTGAGAAACGATGCCTACTTCAATTCCAAGTAAAATTGCAAAGGATAAGGTATATGGCATGATCACCATAACCCGAAAACTTTCAATCAGGGGGATCAAGTCCTCTTGTTTGATTCCAAGCTCCATCTATTTTAGGGCAAGCTCAAATAAAGATGGACGGGCCCATTTATCACCCATCAAGCATATCTGAATGGTTCGGTTGACCTTCTCAACCCGAAAGACAAGAGAGTATTCAAGGTTAATGGGTATTGCTTTAAGCCCCTTATGTCAGCTGGGTTAATCATGGTAAGAGGAGGAGATATCCCTCCTTCCTCCATGACTGACATTCGAGTTATCGAAGGTTTGGTCTCCACCGAGACCAAATCGCAGCTCAAATTTTGTTTTCTTTTATTGGTCAATTTTAATTTATTTTTATTTTTAGTATTTTTATTATATCTTTAGTTTTAATTAAAATCTTCTTTTAATATCTTCAGATTCTAATGGTTCTTTTATTTTTGTTTTTATTCTGCAAGAGAAAAGCTGGTGCATGGATAAAATGTTCGCTACAGTAGCGAAAATTCGCCCCCTGTAGGGAATATATTTCTGGAGCGAAAATTTGAAAAGGGGAGGGGAAAGAATCTTCACCTTCTTCTGCGACCTCTTCACAAGACCCCTGAGCTCCCTCTAAGACCCCAATCCCCGTGCTTTTTGATTCCATCATCCTCTTCTCGCAATTTCTCTCGAAACAGTTTTCTTTTTGGAGAGAAACTTGGAAAGTCACGTAGGGGTGGCTCTTTGGATTTCAAGGGTCCCTTCAATTAACCACAAGCACCATAAAAAGGGCTCCCCCATTCTCTTTTAGCCACCCACGCAAGCTTTGGACCCGACAACTCTCTCCGACACCGAAGCCACTCCTACCGCACGCCCATTTCGGCCCCTCTACTGTCGGCCTCGCCCAGTTTCCATTTGCAAGCCTCCCACAATGGTTTGGACTCGAGGAGGACATCGATATAGGCCTAGGGTTCAGACCCGTTCTCTTTCCAGAGATGCCATGGGCACTTCCAAGGCTGCCGCAGACATCTCTCAAGTTCAGGGTGCCGAAGCACCTCCTTCTGTGTCTCCCGCTACAACCATAATATTGAATCCACCCTCTACTGATATCCCAGAGGAGCCACAGGGTGCTGAGCCCCCATCCAGACGATACAATACCGGGGTGAGACCTCGACCCCCCTCTCCTATGCATCCACGACCTCCACGGAGGGCACCACCTTCTAAGTAGGCCCGGACATCTGGCCCGAGGGAGTCTTCACGTTCTAGGCCCGAGCCTTCATAGTTCCGCAACGCTGTAGTCATGCACCTGGGCCATCGCTTTAATTATCTCGCCTCGAGAATTAGGCGTCCACTATTTCACTGTGACTTGATACCCAGGAATGTGGATTGTCGCAAGGCGACTTTCACGAGAGTTCTTTATGATATACCAACATCAAGCAGAATTCACCTGCCCGAGATTCTTACGCTGGTCCATGTGCATTCACGCTCGCTTATGACCCGAGGCAATTTTTCATCCCCGGGTGGTTCGAAGTTCTACCATACCATGACATCCCTAGGAGTGTCCAACTGATGCACTAATTCAAGATAGATGGTCGTCCCGTTACCGCGAACTCGTATATCACCGCCGCCTAGGGCCTACTAGTTTTGGCTAATCCCTAAGTAGATATCTACAGTTATTCCCACCCTCGCTTAGAGATGGTTCGCTCGCTCTCTCGAAATACAGTAGTCGGGTCTATCCTTGTTCGGAGGCAGCTTCCTTCGCATATGCTCCTCACAGATCACATACTGCGGTCCAGTTCCCGTCAAAGACTATTTGGCAAATAAAGCAGAGGAGCTAAGGCCTCCCAGAGGCTCTTTATCTGGATATCTAAGGGGATTCCCGGTTCAATCCCCAGCTTATCATGACCGCGTTACTTCCATTCGAAGAAAGGTCCACCGCAAGGGTCCGACTAGTGCATCATTCCCTTTGATGCCGAGATTGTTATGCCATGTGTTAGAGCACCCTAAGCTCCCTGAGGAACCACATATCGAGTGGGCTCCATTGCAGTTGTGCTATGATTATATCCCATGAGCGAACCCTATCTATGCCACGTCTTTCTTTTTTTGCCATGGAGGATGTCGAGGATGATTATGCGAGGACCTGCCTAGGGATGAGCAAACGGGGTCCTAACGGTAGAGGTGTAGGGAACCCAATTCCATCCATCCCTCCAGCCTGGGCCCTACCGCCTCAGCCTCGGATCAGAGGGCCCCATCCTCCATGTCACAACAACCATCCGAGCACATCCCTGTCACTTTAGGATTTCTTGGTCGCTATGGATGCAAAGCCCGCACATTTGTCGCCACTCAGATCTTCGCGCTTCGGGCAAGATTGCCGATGACGGCTCGCGCGAGGTCGCCTCTCGCACGTAATCCCAGCTATTCTTCGACACAGACACCTCGTCTCCCACCGCCATCGTGATGCCAGACCCATATGTGACAAACCCCCACCACTCATGGATTGTCCACCTGCATCGCCTTCAAGCAGCCTTCTTTGATGTGCTCATGTCGCAAGAGAAGCCCGATCCACGCCTCACACCTCACTCCTAAAGACAGTTGAGAAGTGCCAAATTCCTCTTCTCTAGCTTTGATCCCTACCTAGTGAGGACACAATGATTTCTTTGGTTGGGGAGAGTTAGCACCTATGGCATTTATCATACTTTTTATGTTTTGTTTTGTTTATACTTTGTTGTTTTAGTTTTATCAAATCCTACTTGTCTTGTAATGACTATTTGTTAGTATGTATTAGCCAATAGTAGGCAGTGGTTTATTTTGCTTAGCTAAGTATCGTGTTCAACCATTATAAGCTTGTACTAGCCTTTTGGTTCATATTAAAACTTATAGCAGTATATGCATTTTCTATTTTTGCACTCCACATTTTTTTAAAATTTATTTTAATTAACTTTTTGTATATGGCCAATGATTAGCCTTGCAATTTGATGAAATCCCAAGCCTTTCCTAACGGTGTCTATGCTAGAAGGGTCCTAGTGCCTAGTTGAGGAAGACTAGTCAAATTCTTATTTAACTTGTTTTCAGCCTCTTAGCTAACCACACACCGAGCACATTGGGTCTCAATGATAGGCTAAGAAACAACACAAAACCCCCTCTTACGATGTGCAAGCCCTTTCCCCGGTGTCATTTACTCCCCTTGAATAAAGTTACGACCCCACAAAGAAGGCCAATGTGTCTCACATTAAAGAAATACTCCCCCAAACTTAGTTATACATAATTTCCTAATGAATAAGAGATAGCAGTAAGACTCCTTTGTAGTTAACTCGCATAACTCAACTGTCAGATATTGCTTCAAAAATGACCTTCACGTGATTCGTGAATCCTCATTATCCCGACATTTAGAAGATTGTAACTAATTAAATTGTAAATAAATTCCAACAAAACTTACATTACTTCAAACTAATCAAAACACTCCGATTTACAAAAAACCACACTAAAAAAAATGGAAATTGCTTGGGTTGCCTCCCAAATAGCTACTCCTTTTTAAGTCTTTGGCTAGACTTTGCTGTAATATTTTCTCTTTTCAGCAATTTCTTCCCTTCTCTTCAAATCTTGGACTACTCTTCATTTAGATTGCCTCCAAAATAGTGTTTCAATCATTGGCCATTAACCTTAAACTCATTTCCTGAATTTGACTTGAGTATAACTGTTCCAAATGGTGTAAGTTCAAGGACTTTGTAACATTCACTCCACTTTAATTCCGAGCTTCCTTGAAATAATTCTGGCCTCGAGTAGTACAAGAGGACCGATTCTCCTATTTTGAATTATTTCCTCAATATCCTATGGTCATGCCATTTCTTAGACTTATCCTTGTAAATCCTTGCATTATCATCAGCTCTTCTAATTCATTCAATTGGAGAAGTCTCTTTTCTTTCACAGCTTGGAAATCAAAGTTCGACTTCTTTATTGCCCACATTGCTTTATACTCAAGTTCCAGAGGTAGATGACATTGCTTACCATAAACCATTCTGTATGTATTATCCCCAATAGGGGGACTTACAGTTCTGATAAGCCCACAATGCATCATCCAATTTTGCTGACGAATCTTTTCTGCTTGCATTGACTGTTTTCTCAAGAATATTCTTGATTCCTCTATTGGATATCTTAGCTTGCCTAATTGACTGATGGTGATAAGCCAAACTAACGGGCTCGAGGTATAGGTGTGTAAATTAATGTAAAAATGTAGGCCCATACGCGCAAGTATACACGTCGAGTTTATGTAGTATAATGGCTAGCCAAGTGTCGTCTCACAAGGAGAAGTGTGCTGAATACTGACTTTATGCTTTAAATATTACCTGGACCTAAAATCGTAATGAATTCCGATTAATAAAAATAAAAACTATTCCTATGCTATTTGCTAAATCAATTAATTATGAAAACTAGGGTCTCGCCTTCACTTGCCACACTCGATGGATTTTAACCTAAATAGATTATTCATTCAACATATTAATTGATTTACGCTGACAGGTTGATCGTGCCTATAAGATATTCTCTTTTGAGATATATTTACCTATCTCGCCAATAGGGTGTTTTTCATCTCTGCCTCAACCCTGGACTCCGAAACGTTTAAATTTTTAAACCCTTAATGCCACACTTGGAACCGGGATATCTCTATTCGCTGACTGACCAAGTGTTGCTTTATCCATATCCCTAGGGGTCATCATCTTTCGATCTTAGACTCCCAGCAAGAACACACCAATGTTAGCCAAACACTACCATGTAAATAAAATATAGAGATAGAACAAGTTGAGATAAAATCAATCCATATAATGAATGAAAACGTAATTAACCATTAATCAATTCGAAAGTAGCAAGGGTACAACAAAAACCTAGAAACAAATCTAGAACATCTCTAAGTGAAAGAAAAGCATCAAATAAAAAAAAAAAAAACAAAGAAAGATTATGAGTGAAAGCATCATCTCCTTTTCTTCTTCAAGCTTTTCCCCTTCAATATGTGTGCCTAGGGTGTTTCCACCCTAAGAAAGGGCTTCTCCACCTTCAAAAAGCTCCAAAATCTGTCAGTAATCGTCCTCCCCTCGATTCATCAAGTTTGAGCTTTAAAACCCTCCATTATCGACTCAAAATGAGCTAAAAATCCACCTGAAACCAACCCCAAACATCGTAACGTCGTTTGGCAATGTTGTGACGTTGGTTCTCAACGTCGTGACGTTGCTGCAGCTCCCCTGTTTTTACACCAACTTCGTAAGGCCATAACTTTGTCACCCAAACTTTGATTAGGGTGTTCTTGGTACCATAGGAAAGCTCTTGAAGTGTATAATATAGATAAGGCTAGGAAAACTACTTTAGAAATGATTATAAAGACTTAATGTACAAATGCTCCAACTGTCACTTTTGAGTCGATACGCCCAAAATAAGTATTCAAGCCCCGTTTATAGCGTGTTTTAAGCACTTCAGGTAATTAATCGACTTTTAATAACTCAATTGATACATTGAGGTCCTCGCTTTGCTACTGATCACATTTTGTAGCTCTATTGTAGTTTTGCAGGACAAATACCATTATCTTCAATCCGATTCAAACACGATGAACCCGAGCCAAATCGAAGACGATGATCGAACTGCAGGAAATTTGGAGCAAAGTGCTGAAGAGCAGGAAGGGATCATGAAAGTTTGGTGGTTGCAAAGTTCGCACCTCGCACTCTCAAGTAGGGTTACAAATTCTCGCAACACTCGTCTCCCTTATTGACTTCTTTTTTGACTCGCTTTTTGTGGTTTTATACAAGTTTTCCCTTGATGTAATTTTTGTTCATTTGCACAATTTTGTAATTTCCTTAGTACTCGAGCCTATATAAGCTCGCCTCATGCTTGTAAATCAATCAACTTTTCACTCCATCAATCAGTCAATAAAACTTGGCACAAAGCTTCCTCTCGTTCGGGTTATGATTTTCCCTTTCTTATTTTTCGTATTTTCGTAGCCAAACACCCCTTGATGATGACAAATTAAGGGATGCTCGGCTAAAACCCCTTCATCCTTGAAGAGGAAGGCCACTGGGTGTTGGTTTTGAGGCAAGCTGCATGTTCTCATGCTTTTCATGCATGCGTTTAAGGGTATTTGTGCCCCTGTTTCTCACCTTAGGTTAAATCTCTTAGACATGCTCTCCCTAACGTGTATTTGGCAAGCTTTTTGGGTTCAGTGGATACTTATCACTAGATCCACTGATGCCCAGTTAGTCTCCTATTAGTTATCAGAGGGGTAGGGTTTTGGAGATATGTTCACCATAGGGGACATTTATGCCCAATCAAATGCCATATTTCAAGAGGAAAACTTTTAGGGTTTAGGTTTTAAAGCTAAATGAAGATCCGGTTCGGGAAATGACTATATGTCATGATCTCCAACGTGAGGAAAAAGACCCAAGGACATGTCGGTTAACCTAGAATCCTAAGCCCAATGGCCCGAGACTTCAAGGAATTCTCTTTTAACTTTTTACTTTAATCTATTTCAAGTTTTCAACCATTCACACACTGTTTTTCACACAAATCCTAAAAATCCAAAGAGGAAACACCATTTTCAATGCACTGTAACTCTTATCTCACGAAGAAAACCCATCCTTGTGTTCTACCCTAGAGCAACTATACTGCAGTAGCTTTTCTACGTCAGTAGTAGGAATCATAGGATATAAATTTTGTTGATTTCGAACACCTACTTGGCCTAAACGAATGAAGCTCTCTTCTCTTCTTCCTTTAACTACCAAGAGTCATAACTTGGTCATTTGAAGTCCAAACATAGTGAATAAGGTCTCTTTAGAAAGTCTGAGAAGTATCCTATCCATCCATATCAATATTGTAGCCATTGGGGATTATTGTACAGCTTAAAACATCAAAACACAATAGCTGCTGCTGCATGTGTAGTTTGTTGATTTTTGTGTTTTATCTATTTGTTTTTGCTCCATATTGGCTCATGGTTGACCTAATTACAAATCGAACATTTAGAGCATTAGATCACTTCTGGTTTGTATAATAAACTACTAAAAATATAAACAAAACATATTGATAAAATTAGTATAAAGTATACTCATCATTAATTCCTTAACTTAAATTCGCTTGTCCCTGCCAAAGGAAACACAAACATAAAACAAAAACACTAATATAGATATGAGTATGAGTACATGGTGCGTAAAAGCAAGAGAAATCTTGAAAGTTCTAAAAAACATGTTAGCCAAAATGAAATCCCAAAACATTTATCATCTCTAAAAAACGAGGCATTCAAATGGTATGTTGATCAAGACAAGTTTGCCCCCAAGCCCTCAATAGATCTTTCCTAAAGGGACTCGATGTAAATAATGTTTTTGGTCTCAAATATAGACTAAGGTTCCAAAAAAATCTTCAACCAAAATCAACTCACTCTATTTGAAAGAAAATTAACTAAAATAGGATAAGAACACACCTTTATTCAACAACTAAAAACTAAAAAAGTCGGAAACAATGCTAAGGATTTAAAAAGATCCATTTAGTGGCGATTCATTGCTTAATTTCACTAGTTGGTTAAGGGCACCGGGCATTTAGTTCTAACTTCACCTCGAACACTCAACTAAAAACCAAAGCACCTACTTGTGAGTAAACTCGCTTATTTGTTTCTTTTTTCTTTTCTTCTCTTGCTTTTTTTCTTTCTATTTTTCTTTGTTTTTTTTTCCTTTCTTTCTTGGCTAGCACAACAACAATCCTCTTCATTGAGGTGTCCCATCACTATAGAAGTTAAGGTCTCTCAAGGTTAGTTCAATTTGAGAAAAAGAGGTTGAAGCCAAAGTGTATAAATGAGACCTAGTGTGTGTGTGTGTGTGTGTGTGTGTGTAGGAGTTTCATTAAGAAATCATTTCTTGAGAAACAATGGGGCCATTCAAGCTAAGTCTCCCACAACCAAAAGATACACTCAAGTCCTAAATCAAAGAAATGCAAAGATCCCAAATATGACTAAGAAAACAATTTAAGCACAAAACCAATGCAATCTTAAAGCAATTACTAGGCACTAACTCAACTCATATGAGACACAGAATAAACAAAAGAAAGAAAGAAAAACACATGCAAATAACAACCAAACAACTAAAAATAAATAACTAAAATAGGTAAGGAGATACAAAAGCTAGATTTTAAAAAAAAATTGAATTCCTGAATTCACCCCCTAAACTTGAATTAAACATTGTCCTCAATGTGAAACAAAAACAAGAATGGATAATGAGTACTCCCTAAGGTCGATCGTTCTCCGAAGTTGCTCCAATGAATATGACTTTCTTTGGAGGCCAAGGTGTTAAGAGGGATTAGACTTTAGTTCCAAATGAGAGGAGGCCTGAAAATAGGAAGCATATATGGAATGAAATGAGGGAGGAGGATGAAACCGATTTCCTTGTTCAATCTTTGTTCTTTGAACCTCCAAGATACTATAGACTTCCACTTTCAAAGATTCTCTACCTCCATAGCTAACTTTGAACTCCAAAAACCTGAAAAACAACACTAAGAAACACAAGATCAAGCAAGAACATTTATTAAAAAACGAACTTAAAAGTAACTAAAAAAAAATGAAAAGGGAAAAGGAAATTTGTTGAGCTTGGGTTGCCTCCCAAGATGCTGCTTCGTTTTTCTAGTCCATCTATACTCTACTAACTACGGATATGTTTGTGATTCTTGCCTCCATCCTTTTGTAAGAGACGATAATTGTGCTTAATCAGCAACTTGAGCGCATATTCTTCCAAGATCATTATTTTTTTATTTTCTATTTTTTTTTTAGTTCACAATGGTGGCTTCCATTTCCTTAAGCAATTGAATAGTGCACTCCTCTGTCTTAGGAATAGAGGTCGTCTTCTCATTTTTCAACTCTTCATGCATCTCCCCCTATGGAGCCATTTCCAGAATAGCCTTTACAACTTCAACATTTATCTTTTCATGTGATTTCGAAGAATTTGACTCATCTTCCTTCACAACTAAGGTTTCCAAAAATTTTTCATCATTCTCCACTCGCTTGGAAACTCCCTGCCCTTCTAATACCTCTTTGAAGTACTTCTTCATTATAGCTCCAGTTTTCTTCTTCTATATTCACCTCAAGACTAGATGGCAAACTCTCATATTGTCCTTCAAAGGACATTGTAGTCATATTATCTTATTCATTCATATATTTTGCCACTAGTTCTTCTATACTCATACTCTCCTCTTCTATAGGTTGTTCTTTCTCAAATGTAAGTTGAGTACCAAAAGTGGCCATTGGAGCCATCTCTTCTTTTAAGCTCTTGAATGGCGTTGGCTGAATTTGAACATTAGCCCTTGTCAATTCCATGAATTGAACTTGAGATGTTGCACATTCAGCTTGAACTCTTTCCAATTTTACCATGGTTGCCTCTAACTTTGTCATTCTTTCATGTGGAGGTTGACTTATCTCATTTGGATCAAGAAACCTAGGCAACCCAACTTGAGAGTGGTCCATTTCAGCCATTGATCTTGAAAATTTAGGTTGTGCCATGGTAGATTCAACTTGAGTTATTCTTAATTCATCCATAGCTTCTTCTAGGCTTGATCTTTGGACTTGTGGAGATTGAAGAGTGTTATAGCTTGTATTCCATGAGGTGCTAGGGCAATGTTGCCAACTCGGGTTATAATTGTTCCAATATAGGTACCTTCCATACCGAACTTGCTTCGTTCAGCAAGTGGGTTCCTCAATTGATTTTTCACTCTTTGATGATACTCTTGGCCATTTGCTCCATTCCTAGTTGTTGATTAAGGAGAGCCAATGCGAAATTGACATGAAAGGATCAATTGTGATTTAAACTAAAATTTTACAAAAGAAAACATAAAAGTATCAAAAACTAAAACCACAAAATATACATAAAAATGTCTGAAGTACTAAAGAAACACTTAGTATTGATATTATCATAATACACCGATTTTCCCCAACAACGGCACTAAAAACTTTACGGCCTCGAGGTATAGGTGTGTAAATTAATGTAAAAACATAGGCCAGTATGCGGAAGTATACACGTCGAGTTTACATAGTATAATGGCTAGTCAAGTGTCGTCCCATAAGGAGAAGTGTGTTGAATACTGACTTTACGCTTTAAATATTATCTGGACCTAAAATCGTAATGAATTAATAAAAAGAAAAACTAATCCTATGTGTTATTCTTTCTTTAAAATCAATTAATTAAAGAAAACTAGGTTTTTCCTTCACCCGCCATACTTCTATTTTGATTTTTAACCTAAATAGATTATTCATTCAGCATATTAATTGATTTACGTTGACGGTTGATCATGCCTACAAGATATTCTCTCGAGATATATTCGCCTTATTCACCGCAGGGTGTGTCAGATTCTCCGCTCAACCCTAGACTCTGAAACACTTAAATGTTTAAACCCTTAATGCCACACTATATCTCTATTCGTTGATTGACCAACTGTTGCTCTATTCATATCCCTGGGGGTCATCATCTCTCAATCTCAGATTCCCAGCAAAAACACGCCAATGTTGGCCAAACACTACCATGTAAATAAAATACAGAGATGGAGTAAGTCGAGATAAAATCAATCCATATAATGAATGAAAATGTAATTAACCATTAATCCATTTAAAAGTAGCAAGGCTACGACAAAAACCTAGAAATAAATCTAGAACATCTCTAAGTGAAAGAAAAACATCAAAAAAAAAAAAAAAAAAGAAACAAAGAAAGAGGATGAGAATAAACGATTTTGAGTGAAAGTGTGACCTCATTTTCTTCAACATCCTTCTTCTTCAAGCTTTTCCCCTTCAAGATGTGTGCCTTAGGGTGTTTCCACCCTAAGAGAGGGCTTCTCCACCTTCAAAAAGCTCCAAAATCTTTCACCAATTGTCCTCCCTTCAATTCCTTGTGTTTGAGCTTTAAAACCCTCCATTATCAACTCAAAATGGGCTAAAAATCCACCCAAATCTCATCCTCTCAACGCGGCCGTGTGGACGCTTGCTATGTCGTGATGCTCCGCTCCTCCGCTTAGCACTCCAACGCCGCGATGCTGGATCTCAACGCTGCAATGTTGGTTCTCAATGTCGCGACGTTGTTACGTACCCCCTATTTCGCGAATAACTTCCCCAGAAGGGGCCATAACTTTGTCATCCGAACTTTGATTTGGGTGTTCTTGGTACCTTGGAAAGCTCTTGAAGTGTAGAATCTATATATAGCCAGGAAAAACACTTTAGAAATGATTATAAAGACTTAATCCACAAAATGCTCCAACTTGTCACTTTTGAGCTCTCTTCTCTTCTTCCTTCAACTACCGAGAGTCATAACTGGGTTATTTGAAGTCCAAATGGAGTGAATAAGGTCTCTAAATCTACTTAAGATATTCTTTTGAATAAACCCCACCACTTTATTGGCATCATTTATGGGGCAAGCTATGGCTTCCACTAATTTGGATACATAACTAATACTAGGAAGAATATAAGCTTCCAAATGAATAAAGTGGGAAAGGCCCGCTAGAAGTCTATCCCCCATACATAAAAAATCTGCACCACCATAATTCCTTGTAGAGGCATCTCATTTCTTATGTTTATATTGCCCATTCTCTGACATCTGTCACAATGTTTAACTAATTTAGAACAATCTTTGAAAAAAGTTGGCCAATAAAAACCAGACTAGAGAATTTTCTAAGTTGTTCTGTCTCTTGCAAAGTGTCATCCATATGGTAATGAATTGCATTTATCCACAATTCCAGCTTGTTCTGCCTTAGTACACATCTTCTAATAATCTAATTTGCTTCTCTTCTAAAAAGCAATGGGTCATCCCATATATAAAGCCTAGCATCAGTTCTCAACTTTCTTTTCTATTGGTAGCTGAATTCTAGTGGCATAATTCCACAAGACAAAAAGTTCACAATATCAACATGCCATGGTGTTTGAACTAATACTTGAAAAAATGCTCATAAGGGAAATCTTCTTTAATCTCATTCCCTCTTTCATCTTCATAGGCTTCTCCAGTCTTGGGAGCTAAGTGATCGCCATTCAACATCATCTACTTTTTTATCCTTGATTTCCAAATCAAATTCCTATAGCAGTAAATCCATCTGATTAGTCTTAGCTTTGCCTTTTCTTTACCATCAAGTATTTAATTGTCGCTTGATCAGTGTGCACTATCACATGAGACCCCAATATATATGGACTGAACCTCTCACAAGCAAAGACCATTGCTAGCATTTCTTTTTTAGTTGTTGAATAATTTTCTTGTGCTTCATTAAAAGTCTTGCTAGCATAATATATGGCTCTGAAGGTCTTTTCAGCTCTTTATCCCAACACAGCTCCCATGGCAAAATCACTGGCATCACACACGATCTCAAACTCTTTATTCTAGTATAGTGTTGCCATAATAGGAGCTCTGATCAATCTGTCCTTGATTTCTTCAAAAGCACACTTACACTTTTCTTCAAATTAAAATTTTGTTTCTTTTTCCAACAATCTGCATAGTTGCCTTGATATTTTTGACGAGTCTTTTATGAATCTTCTATAGAATCCAGCATGTCCCAAAAAAATTCTTATCCCTTTTACTGTGGTAGGTGGCAAAAAATTTTCTATGATGGAAATCTTAGCTTGGTTAACTTCTAATCCAGATGCAAAAATTTTGTGACCCAAGACAATGCCTTTTGTTACCATGAAATGGAATTTTTCCCAATTAAGAGCTAGATTTTTGTCTTGGCATCTCTAAAGAATGCCTGTACTTATGCAAACAATGTTCAAAATCGATCCATAAACAAAAGTCATCCATGAAGATTTACAGTCTACTCCACCAAATCTGTAAAATATAGACATCATACACCTTTGAAAGGTAAGGTGGAGCACAAATAATTCAAATGACATCCTTCTAAAAGCAAAGGTACCATAAAGACAAGTAAAAGTGGTATTCTCATGATCCTCAAGGGCTATGGCAATTTTTATTATAAATGCATGCACAGAGGCGAATCCACAAAGAAACAAAACTGAGAAAACCTCTCAGTTAACCACCACAGATTTCAGTCAAGGAAGTTAGAGATAATGTGATCCTTTCGTGTAGTAGTATTCCATTTTCTATAGTTTATACACCCTCCATCCTGTCATAGTTCTTGTTGGAATTAATTCATTCTTCTTATATATGATGACAATGAATCCACCTTCTTGGAAACCACATGAACTGGGCTCACCCAAGGGCTATCTAATATTGCAAAAATGAAGACTGCATTCAACCATTTTAATACTTCTTTTCTGACAACTTCTTTCATAACTAGATTTAGCCTTCTCTGATGTTCCATTGAAGTTTTGCATTTTCCTTCTAGAGGATTTTATGCATACAAATGGAAGGACTAATTCATTTTAAATCATCTATTGACCAAGCAATGGCTTCCTTATACTTCTTGAGAATTTCAAGTAGTTTTTGTTCTCTATGCTTTGTCAAGTCAGCTGATATGATTATTGCTTTAGATTTCCCAACTTCAAGGAAGGCATACTTCAGAATATTGGGAAATTCTTTTAGAATTAAACCCTTTGAGTTTGTGTTTACTTCTTAAACCTTCTCTTCATAATTACTTGATTTTTCTACACTACTTTCATTAAGACTGAGTACTGCTTCTTTAAATTTGAAATTGGAATTCATAAATTCAACATCAAGACACTGAATATATTGGAAATTCTTCTCATTTTCATTCATTGAATTCTGTTACAATCATTTCTCAGTTCAAAACTTATGAGAACCTTTGTTTCTACAATCTTACATTCATCATTATCAAATTCTGGATGTTTCAAACACTAATTGAGACTAAAGTGCATTGCTTCATCTCCAACCTTGAGAGTAAGCTCTCCTTTTTCAACGTCTATCAAAGCTACTCCTGTAGCAAGGAAAGGCCTTCCCTGCAGCATTAGGACTTGTTTGTCTTCTTTAATATTAATAACCACAAAGTCTATTGGAAAAATGAACTTTCCCACTTTGATAAGAGCATCCTTAAGGATACCCTCTAGTTTAGCTAGGGGTCCCCCGGGCAGCCATCTACGAAATAAGGAAGCTATGGGAGTGTTTTTCCCCAAACTTAGTCTTTGACAATAGATAAAGTCATGAAGTTGATGCTAGCTTCAGAATCACATAGTGCTTTTCCCATGTTAGAATTTCCTATGGTGTAAGGAATGGTGAAGCTTCCTGGATCTTGCATATTCATTAGTAAAGTCCTCCTCAATAACCGCACTACAAAGCTGCTATAAGGTTCATCGCTCCCTTCAACAATTTT
Source organism: Tetrastigma voinierianum (assembly GCA_016808115.1). Lineage (NCBI taxonomy): Eukaryota > Viridiplantae > Streptophyta > Magnoliopsida > Vitales > Vitaceae > Tetrastigma > Tetrastigma voinierianum. The sequence continues at coordinate 67,305 of JAEQBH010007957.1, read as the reverse complement.
CCTTCGCTTCTAAAAGATATTCTTCATGAACTGTAATAAAGTGAGGCATCTGAAAGCAAGGCCTCAGAAAAGAGATATTTATCTCTATTTTCTTGAACATGTTCAAGAATTTAGAGAATTGACCTTCTAGTTTAGCTTTCTACAGCCTTTGAGGGAATTGAACTGGAGGCTTGTAAGCTTGCACCTCATCTTTCTTTCCTAGATTACCCTCTTCAAGTGGTTGTTTTTCCTGCATCTTTACTGTTCTTTCTCTTTCAGTAACTATTGACTAAAATTTTAACATAGACCAAAACTGACTAATTGTTGAAGGCCAAATTGATCAAGTAATTAGCACGCCACCTCAAAGACTATTCGCCTCCCCCATCAACGGCTCCAAAAACTTGTTGACTGACCGAAGATATAAAATATGTTGTTTGCCTTGTATGAGAAGGCTTCATTTGAAAATGTGTTTTGGTCTAGGTCATTGCAAGAGCACATGTCATACAAGTAATAAAAGTGGATTTAAGTCCAAATATTGTTCCCACGAGGATTAATGAGAAAGCTAAAAATCAAATACCCCATCTACTCAAGATCCTTATGATTTGAACTGCAAATTTAAAAGTGATTCGGGTTTTAAATTCAAAGGAAATGTAAAAACTAAATAAAATTCCTATAACTATATATAAAGAATTCAAAATAATTAGATTGAAAGTTCTATTGGGTGTTTCTTTTTTAACAATCGTGGAAATATAATGTTGTACAATTATAAATTTCTACATCATTTTATAACATAATTCAACCATTAGTTTGAAATCTAAACTTATCAAATATGCAAGGTAGTATAGTTTGGATTTCTCCATACACCATACATTATACTAATTAAAGATCCATGTTCCTTTCGGATACATGAGTCTAATCAGTTACTTGTAGAATATAATCCTCTTTCTAAGATCTGGGTATTTTTCCTTTTTAGTACTTCACACCCAAATATTAGGATCAAGAATTACCTATAGACGTGGATAATGCAAGCCTTCTCCAATCTAATTGGTAACTCAATCCTTATGTATCATGATAAAATTCTATCCTCTTGATTAGGATCTATGCCAACATGAGATCAAGATCCTTTCATCGATAATAGAGGAGAAACTCCCTAATCACCAAATTGATACATCATCCAACTATCCTCACACCATGAGTAAATTAGCGACCATCTAAGTAATTCCTTCAAAGTTCATTAATTCCATAATATTAGTCTAACAAACCCCCAAGTAACTGCTCCATACTCTTAGGAATCTCCATCTCTATGTCACTTATAGGGCTTCTTGGAAATCAGAGCAAGATATAGTCGTTTTCTGGGTACACCCTACTAATATTCTAAACAAGTAATTTCAAGAACAACACCAATTAAATAAATTCAAGATTTCAAACTATGACGTTCTTTTAAGTTGCGTAGAAAACAATAATTAACATAATTAAAAATAATAGTGACTAACTAATCAGGAAAATTCACTGAAATTGCAAGCTAACTGAAATAAATGAACTCCATAAAATTTCCAAATTCCATTTAAGTGAGACAGTAATGAAAACTAAAATTTTACAATGAACCCAGCTCGAAACTAGATTACAAAACTAGATTACAAATAATAGTGACTAGTCTTAATCGTGAAAATTAATTAAATTGTGTTAACCTGAAATAAATGAACTCCATAAAATTTCCAAATTCCATTTAAGTGAGACAAAGAATGAAAACTAAATTCTAAGCAATGAACCCACTTTGAAACCGCACCGATCATTGTTCAATCCCAAAACTAACTAAATGCTGTTTAAAACTAAATTGATATGAAAAGAAAATTTAAAGAAAAAATGAAAGAAAATTAACATACAAATGAGTCTCCATTTACCCATAAGTTCTTTGTTTGGCAGAAGTTGCGCACCTAGGTGCTTCTATTTATAGATTTTCAAATGGTGGGCCACACTTTGAGGCTGAAATTGTGGATCCCCGTGCACCCGCTGGGCCTGCAAGAGGTTGCTTTGTCGTGACATTGAAAATTATGCTGCAACATAGCGCCATCTGTTCCCAGCTTGTCTTGGCATGCGTTTGTCGCGACATAGTTTCGCGTCTTCTTCTTGAATTATGTCACAACAATCTCTGACAATGTCACGATAGAGTTCGACTAAAGTTGTCTTGTAATTGTTGCGATAGGAGTGTCTTGTGTCGCAACATAAAAACTTTGTTGCAATAACGTTTCATTCTTTGCTGCTCTTGAAAATGTCGCAACATAAAATTTCTTTGTCGTGACAGAGCTTCTGATTGATGATTCCTAAACTCATCTATTTTTAATCCATTTGTATGGCATATTTCTAGAAATTATGAGTCATTTTAATACTAAATAATGGAATATTCACCAACTTTGGGTTTTGTAGGTTCTAAATGAAAAAGAGAAAATTCCGCTGAGAAGTTAAGAATTATCGCTGCAAGTGTAAATCTCTGTCTCGACATAGTTTTAAAATGTCGCGACATAACCTCAATAGAACTAGTAGAAGCTATGTCGCAACATGGAGCGTTATGTCGCAACAAAGATTAAGCTAAACTCAAGCTAGAAACGAAGATTGTCACGACATCTCACAACTTTGGTAACTGAGAAATGTTGCGACAAAGAAGTGAGTGTTGATACATAAAGGAAGTCAAAAGACAAAACTTTGTAGCGACAAAAGACAACTTTGTCGTGACATAAAGAACTGAAGATAGCAGAAAATCTTTATCGCGACAAAAGACATCTATGTCACGACACAACATTTAGAGTCAGCATTGAAAGGCAAGACAACTTTTTTGCGATAGAGAAGTTTTATGTCGCGACAAACATAACATAAGGTTGAGGTGAATTCTGTCGCGACAAAGAAATCTATTGTCGCGAAAAAAGATAAGAAGAATTAACATACGAATGTTGAAACACAGAAAAGTATGTCACGAAACAATGAAGAACTAAAGGCAGAAACCTCTGTCGCGATAATGATCAAGCAATGACAATAGAGTTTTTTCTCAATAATCAAATTTATGTCACGACAATAAAAGCTGAAGAGTAAGAAATTCCTGTCGCGACAATAAAAGCTGCAGAGTAAGAAATTCCTATTGCGACAACAACAGAAAATGGAAGAGAAATGAGATAAGCCAAAAAAGTTTGTCACGACAAAGATTTCAATGTTGCAACAAATAATTCAGCCAGCGACAAAGATCAAAGAAGGAAATATGTCGCGACATCATCAGAGTCTATCGAGACACAGAGTTCAGTCTCAGTAGTGCAAGACAACAAGAATATTTTGTGACAAAGAAAAAGTCTGTCGCGACAACGGCAACATGCAAATGTGCGAAATTTTGTCGCAATAAAAGACAGCTCTGTCACGAAAAAGGTTGAAAAGAACCATAAAAAGAATGTCACAACATAGCAAAGAATGTTGCAACAAAGTTGAACAGTTGAAGGTAGAGAATTCTATTGCGACAAAATATGAAAATGAGAGAATAGAAAACTGTCACGACACAATGTAATTTATGTTGCAACATCTCAAACTTATGTCGCAACATAAAGCAAGGTTGAAAGACAAGAAATTTTATCGTGAGAAAAAGATTTCATGTTGCGACATTTTTCAGTAGCATGTTAGTTAGGTTTTCTTTGAATTGAGCAATAATATGGTGCAAAGTTTCGAGTTGTTTTCTCTGTAAAATATTGTTTTTTCAATACTATATGATTTAATGAATTTGGAAAATTTTCGGAGTTCATCTATTTCAGTTAATTTGAAAATTTAAGTGAATTTACCTTATTAGTTAGTTATTGTTCTTTATAAACCAAATTGAAAGACCTGAGTTTCCTCGGGGATTGGATCTAGTTGGTTAATTATTATTTTCTCGCTAAATTTGAAAGAATGTCATAGATCGAATCCTGGAATTTATTTATGGTATTCTTGGGAAGTTGCTTTTGTTTGAATATTAGTAGCGTGTACCTAGAAAATGACTGTATCTTGTCGATGTAAGAAGCCCTTCGAAAGTGACACAGTAGGATGGAGATTCCTGAGAGTAAGGAGCAGTTACTTGGGGGTATGTTAGACTAATATTATGGAACAAATGAACTTTGAAGGACTACTTCGATAAATTACTGATTTACTCATGGTGTGAGAATTAGTCGGATGATATATCAATTTAGTTTATCAAAGGTTTCTCCTCTGTCTGATGAAAGGATCTTGATCTTGTGATAGCTGAGATCTAATCAAGGAGACAGAGAATTTTGTCAGATTCAATGGATGAGATGTCAATTAAATTAGGGAAGGCTTGCATTATCTTGTCTATAGGGGCAATCAATCTTCAGTACGTCCTAACAAAAGGGTGTGAAGTACTAAGAAGGAAAAATACTTAGATCTAAGAAAGAGGATTATATTCTACAAGTAACTGATTAGACTCATGTGTCTGAAAGGAACATGGATCTCTAATTAGTTAAATGTATGGTCTGTGGAGAAATCCAAGCTATACTACCTGACATTTTTGACAAGTTCAGATTTCAAACTCATGGCTGAACTAATGATATAAAATAATGTAGAAATTGATAACTATACATCAAATTAATCAAAGTGTTACTTACCCGATGAACTTGCCAATCCAATTATTTTAAAATTCTTTATATATAGTTATAGAGTTTTATTTATTTTTACTTTCATTTAGTTTAAAATCAAACCACTTTTTAACCTTGAGTTCAAATAGTAAGTATTTTAGTAGATGGTAAATTGATGTTTAGATTTTTCATCAATCCTCTGGGAACGATATCCGACTTAAATCCACTTTTATTACTAGATGACCTATGCACTTGCAGTGATCTAGACCAAAACACATTTTCAAATGAAGACCTCTCATCCAAGGCAAACAACATATTTTATATCTAAAAGTCAAAAAGTTTTTGGAGCCATTATCGAGGTCTGGTCTAGTTCTTGGTGGCGTGTTGAGAATTTGGGTGATCTTCATATTTTGTCTCGTGGCAAAAATTACCAACAAGTTTTTGGCAATTAGCCAAATCGATCTAGTTCTCGTTGCAAAGTGTTGAGAATTCAGCTGTATCTTCATATTTCTCGCAGACGTATGTAAAACCAGCCAACAGTGTTTTTTGCAATCACGCCGGTGGACTAATCTAGTTCTTAGTGTTAGTGTTGAGAATTTGGATGATCTTCATATTTTTGTCTATACAAAAATCATCAACAAGTTTTTGGCGCCGTTGTCGGCAATTGATCTAGTTCTTAGTGGCAGTGATGAGAATTTGGGTGATCTTCATATTTTGGTCACTACAAAAATCAGTCTACAAGTTTTTGGTGCCGTTGTCGGGGATTGAAAAAGATGAATTTAAATATCGATATTCTAACCAACGAGAGAATTTCTAATTTAGAGATTTTTCTTTATTCTATCATAAATTTCAGAAAATCACAAAATTTGTTTTTAACTTAAGTAGCTAAGTAAGCTACTGAAAATATTTTATGAGCTTAAATTGACATAGCTATTTTGCACAGATTTAATTTGATCTCAATGAGTTTCTATTTCAAGAAGATTTCACATTCACAAAAAATCATAAGCAGAACTGCTGCCTTTGGATACAAAACTGTAAAATAACACTAAGGAATCTGAGAAAGGTTCAAAGTGTTGAATCAACAACTATGGCAGATCAGAGAGAAAGAATGCAAACTATTCCAGAAGGAGCAGAAATAGAGAGACCTCAGAGGCAAATGACTAGTGACGACCCCAATAGCATATGGAAGATTTTATATGATTGAAAATGCTAATTAAGTTGAACGGGTGAGACTGAAGTGATCAAGCTACAATCAAGCTTCCATTTCACCGAGAGATGTGGTAGCAACTGGTTTGAGTCACGTCTCGTTGAACTGAACAATTGGGAGGAGCCTGCGGTGGCTTATTAGCTGAGCGTATTCTTCCTTCTTGCCCTCACATCTGAAATGAGAGGGGAAATCATAGTGTTCAAGCAATGAGAGGATGAAAGTCTCTATAATGCATGGAAAGATACAAAAGACTGTTGAAAAGATGCCCAATGCATGGAATAGATTTGACCACTCAAATGAATATTTTTTTATCATTCTATGAATTATACCTCCAAAGGTATAATTGATGTAGCCTGCTATGGAGCTTTTAAGAGAAAAAGTGTTGAAGAGGCAAAGTAGTTGATAGAAGACCTTGCCAAATGCAATTATAAAGCTCCATCTGAAACTTCAGGGGGAATTAGAAGACTAAACGGAAGTGGTGTGATAGAGCTTAGCCGGATGATTGCCATAGAAGCAAAATTAGATGCATTGATGAGAAAAATAGGGAACCATGAGAGAAGAATGCACTCAGTAAATGAAGTGGGAACAGTTGATGAAAATGAGAAGAGGGACTAGCCCATGAGGGTCCCTATTAAGTTGAGGAGACACGATATCTCAATGCGAATAGAAGTTACAACTTTAAGCTCAACCTTAACTTGCCAACTCATTACACACCTGCACTCAGGAACCATGAGAATTTCTCATATGGGGAAGGAGCACAGTAAGGTCAAAGACCTGGGCAGAATTTTCAACAACATTATGCTTCACCTAGGTTCCAATAACAACAACAACAACAATAACAACAACAACAAGGAAGTCAGATAGTAGAAAATTAGGGACAAAGGAGATCTTCTTCCTTTGGAATAAATGTTTGGTTACAGAGAGAACAAACAAGAAACAAACATCCGGTTAGTTAAAGAATTGAAAGGATCAGAAACAGACATTTCAAACAAACAAAAGAAGGAGAGACAACATCTCAAAATAGTCCAGAAATAGAGCATAAATCAAAAAATAGTCTTTGCAAATAAAATAAAATCTCACTGTATTCCCTCCGCCATGCTGCAGCATCTAAAGTATCGTGTACCTCAAGAAACAAACAGAGAAAATAAAAGAAAAGGAAAAGAAAACAGCAAAGAAAAAGAAATGGGAGAGAAATGAAGTAGTAGTTCGAGGTTGGGGCGAAGAAGAAAGAATGTAAAAAATGCAAAGCAGTGCAGTTTAATGGTGGAGACGAAAGAAGGAAGAGGTTTTAAGCTTACAAGCCCTCAAGTCCCATTCCCTCAAAGGCAGCAAAGGCTGGGTTAGGTTGAATACTCTTTGATTCTTGAACGTGTTCAAGAAAATGGAGGTTAATATCCCCTTTTTAGAGGAATTTACTCAAATGCCTCACTATTCTAAATTTATGATGGATATTGCGTAAAAGAAAATTGTTGAAGAAGGAGTAAGAGCCTAACGGAAACCTCAAGCAGCATGGGCTTATCCAAAGGTCTTGGTGACAGATCCCGGCGCAGTGTAATATTGCGGGAAATGCAAACTCGTGCGAGCAAGTATACACGTCGAGTTGGCGTAGTGTAGTGGTTAGTCAAGTGTTGTTCCCTCGAAGAGAAGCGTGTTGACTACTGATTTAATGAATTTGACAATATTTGGATCTAATCCTAAAGCGAATTACGACTAAATTACTAGAATTAATAAAAACTTAAAATTTGATGTATTGAATTATATTGATGTTGAGAAACTCCAGGTTTTATACTCCTACCACACTCGATGGATGCCTAAATTCAAATTTAAGGACTTATCAAGCATTCATATGAGTTATGTTGGAAGGCTGATCTTTCCTACAAAGATATTCCCTCTCGAGGATATATTTTCCTTATCTCGCCAAAGTTGAGGTAAACAGACTCTACCTCAACCCCTTGATTCGAAACACCTAAATGTGCAAACCCTAGCGCCAGCCACTATAGCCCCGAAATATCTCTATTCTTAGACTAAATAAAGTGTTGCTTTAACCATGTCCCTAGAAGTCATCTTCTCTCGATCTCAAACTCCCAGCTTTAGCATGTCACAGTTAGGCAGACAATAACATGTAATTAATTCTATAATTAAAGCAAACATATGAACTCATATTACTATTCAAATAAGTCAAAACTGAGAATCAATCCATCAAACTGTGGTTAAGGTTGGAAAAACCCTAGAGAAAAGAATTAGTTCATCATATTATTCATTACAGATTGAAGAATTCGAATCATGAAGTAGGTTGAGGGAAGAACTACAAAAAAATTTGTTTTCGATCTTTTCTCGACCCTGTCTATACTGATCTCCTCGCTCAGATCTCCTCTTTTTCTCGATCTAATCCATCTTTGCTTCAAATTACTTCCTTTATACCTCGACACGGGACCATCAATGGCCAAGAAAATTAGGGTTCCGCGGAAGTTCCGCTTTTGAAAGGGACCGCCACGCCGCGACGAAGCAACGAGTCGACCCTTCCGCATTCCGGGCTCGCTGGCCGCGAAGTACAATACGGGCAGCGCTACGCCGCAAAGAAAGGGTCTCACCGTGAGCACTCAGCACTTCATTGCTCACCGTCATTATTTCGCTTCTATTCTCGTTTTTTCTATCTTTTACCGCTCTTTGATTCCAAAATCGCCATATTCTATAGAACAATATATTATGAGGGATTAGCGCAATATTAATGAAAAAGACTGTGAATCATGTATTTCAGCTATAAAGAACACAAAGAGTTCAACTGAAATGCACGCATGATTCATCCCGATCAACACCCCCAAACTTAGCTTCCTGCTTGTCCTCAAGCAAGAATAGACTTCACCTAGGGCACGCGAGAATAACATGAAACTATATGACGATATGGGTTAAGCACACATGACAACAGTAAGAAGGAGTCCAAATTAACCAGTTCAAAAGATCCAGAGACTACCTTGATTGTTTAGTTTTCAAGAATCGCGACCAGTCGGTCTTGGTCGACCAAGTAAAATTTCTCAACCCATTTTGCTGCTCAATGCTTCCGAGTCTAAGTGCAAAGTAAAGTGGTGATCACCAATGTATAGTTTTACTACAGTACCCCAAAACTTGAATCGAACTCGCCTATTTGGAATAGCTTAACACGGAAGGATGAGAACGCACCAATTTATTCACTCTAGCTATTCCTAAGGGGATTAAATCTAAGACAAATCCGGGAGAGTACTAGTACCGAGAGGTTTTAGGTGAGGGTTCCTATAGCGGGGATCCATTGGTGACTCCCCACCATTTGGTTAAGGGCACTGGGCATTTAGTTCCCCTAGAACTTCACCTCGAACACTCAACCAAACCTCGAGGTCCTAGATTGTGGAGACTGATCCGCTACCGTCCTACGAATGTGGGCGTTGAAGTCACCGACCCGACCGCCACCCTGGTGGCATTAGGATTTGGAAAGCCCTTCGGACTGTGCCCGGGATTCCGATTAGATGATTCACATTGTTATTATTATTATTTATTATTATATATATATATAAGCATATATATATATATATATATATATATATATATATATATATATATATTTTTTTTTTTTTATTTTTATTTTTATTTTTATTCTTTTTTTGGGCTCAAAGGCGATCCTTTTTCTAAGGTGTCCCACTTAAGTGTTTACTTCCTAAGGTTCGTGAGGAACTCTTGATGGTGAGTCCTATCAAAGCATACCCGAAGATCACTTGTGTGTGTGCAGATAAGCCCACGGAGAATCGAGTTCTCGAGATCTAAAAAGGGCATCCGCATGATTATTCTCGACTCTTACGGCCATCAACGCAATCCCACTTTCAAACAACCCTGAGTCCCTACTTCATTGAATTACGGTTGTTTTTGCGATTACTATAACTCCCTTTTGTTGCCATCATGCTTAAAATTAAGGCGAGGATACTCAATACCAACTTTGGATACTGTCCTATTATAATATGTGCAATTTTCATACATGTCGGTGCCTGGGAAACAACCTAACACATGCCTAAAAAAGAAATGGACCTAAACATGCAAAAATAACACAAAAAAAAAAAAAAAGACCTAACATGCAAAAATAACCCAAGTCAAAATAAAACTAAGTCAACATAACAATCAAAATAAACTAAGTCACACCAAAAATAAACTAAGTCACACCCCATACACCCACACCCACAAACTTAAAATTGATAATGTCCTCAATGGCAGAAAGAAAAGGGTAAAGAAATACGTCCCAGAAAAATCACTATGGTGATGTGGCGCACCGGGCGCCGTGAAATGATAGAAGCCGGGCTAGTCACGAGTAATCCGGGTTCGCCGCATGGACGAAGCCATCTCAGCCCTGATGGAATCCATGTCCTAGCTCAAGGCAACCCGTGCTCCCCGAGACTCCTCGGCCCCAATAGGCCGGCTGGTGGTGAGTGCATGGACCCGATCGCCAAGGACTGGTCGAATCCAAAGGGGACCTCGTGGTCGCCGTCCACTCGGGTCCTCGTATTGGAGCTGTTTTGATGGGACGCCTCATCTGGCCTCTCATCGGACTCGGCCAAGGCTCCCGAACTCACCCCGGGTAGCGGAATGGGCAGCGCTATTGTAACGCTTCCTGAGTCGAACATCGGAACCTCACCTAGAGGCATAGCCGAGTGATCGGGTGGGAGGATGGATCGTGATCCGGCAGGCCACCGTGAGTCAACTCGACACCCTCACGAATGACCGTCCCGATGTCGAACTGAAACCCCTTGGTCATGGTATACAGGAGGATCGTCCTGTCCTTTGTGACTGTATTGAGATGCAATGAAGGTTTAATCTTAACACATAGAAAATTATACCAAACCTTCAAAATTGCGCGTGAGCACATGTATCCGAAAAAGTGGTGGAACTCGCCGGCTGACGTGACGCTCCATACTCCCCCGGGCCCTATGTGAGCTCCTGGCAGTCCCGATCTCGTCGCGGTGGCCAACACTTGGTACTTCATCGGCCTTCATCCTACGTATGATAGATCTCGGTTGATGGTCCAGCCCCAAACTCTAGGGGACCACTCATTCTCCCGACAAACACAAGCAGGCCGAACCGAAAACCTGTGTTAGAATGGAACCTCGTATTTAATCGGGCCACTCAGTGTGGCCTGGGAGCATCATAGTTGTTTACCATCCTCCTGTCTGATTAGTTGAAGAATGCCTTTGAGGTAGGAAAACCCCTCTCCGAAAGGAATGAACGGTTGCAAAGCGACTAGTGGTAGAGTCGTTTCGCCTCGTAGATGAATCGTACTGATTGTCCTGGGCAGGAGGTGCTACCCGTGACGTGGAGCCGAGCAGTTGTCGCTGGGCTAGACTGCCTTCTTGGAGCCATAGTAGTCGCCGTCGACTAGAAATCTCGCAAAAAAATGTACACTGCATAAGAGCAGAGACGGCGCGATAAAAATGTGGGTGGAGGGAAAATGACAGCGTGTATTTACGCCTCCGAATACGAAGCCGTTTACCCGCGGCGAAGGATCCTTCGCGCAGCCATATTACGCTAGCCGCGAACGGGCTTCGCGCACACCAGGCCTAGTTTCAAGATTAGCGCTCCGCAGCCGCATTAGCAAGCTTCGCCGTGGCGGACTGCAGTCTAGGAACCGTGCTTTTGCCCTCGCCTTTAAGACTCACCTCTCTATTAAAATTAAGCACAGGTAGAACGCCCAAAACAAAATTTTTACCGTAAAGCAATAAAAAAAATGGAAATATGCAAGTTTTAAGGAAAAAGAAAATCTCTCAAAGCTTGGGTTGCCTCCTAAGAAGCGCTATGTTTAACGTTGTTAGCTCGACATTCCTACAACGCACATAATCAATACTGGGGAAGGAACCAAGGTGATGGTGATTTGCTTGACCGTTGCTATCTTCTCTCAGCTGTGCTTAGAGCGGTGTCCTATTTCTCAATAGGGAATGCTCCTCCAAAGTACGATTTCAACCTTTGAGTGTTAACTTTGAACTGTCCTTTCTCTGGGTGTAGTATCTCAACTCCTCCATAGGGAAATACTTGCACTACTGTGAACGGACCTGACCATTTTGACTTTAGCTTGCTAGGGAAAAGTTGCAGCCTAGAGTTGAACAATAAGACTTGCTGACCCAGCACAAACTCTCTCCTCAAATATGTTTGTCATGCCATGCTTTTGTGTTTTCCTTATAGATCCAAGCATTTTCATAAGCTTCATTGTGAAACTTATCTAATTCATTGACCTGAAGCAATCACTTTTCTCCGCGCGACTTTGCTATCCATGTTCAACCACCTAGTCACCCAATATGCGCTATGTTCCAGTTCCACCGGCAAGTGGCACGCTTTTCCATAGACTAGTCGAAATGGGGACATGCCTAGAGGGGTCTTAAAGGCTATCCTGTATGCCCAAAGTGCATCATCGATCTTCTTTGACTAGTCTTTTCTTGAGCTATTGACTGCTTGCGTAATGGATTTAATCTCGCGATTTGACACTCCTCGGTCATTCATTCTCCCGGTGATACGCGAGTGAAGTTCGATGCCTCACACCATATTTTTGCAAGACTTTATCAACCAGCTTATTGTAGAAATGAGTACCACCATCTGTGATCAATGCTCGTGGAGTGCCGAATCGGGTGAATATGTGGTTGCGCAAGAATTTGACTACCACAATGGCATCATTGGTGCATGTCGGTATTGCCTCTACCCATTTTGAGATCTAGTCTACAACCAAGAAGATATACATGTGACTGAATGAAGAGGGGAATGGTCCCATGAAGTCCATTCCCCATAAGTCAAACAACTCAACTTCAAAATCGCTCATCGGGTTCATCCTGGTTGGGAAATGCCGCCCAACTCGTACTACTGCATGGCTACAAAATGGTGAGCATCCTTGAATAAGGTAGGCCAATAGAAACCGGACTAGAGGACCTTTGCTGCTGTTCTAAAATGCCCCCCACATGGTAAGGTGTGGCAATGACTCAAAATACTACCCATTTCTTCTTTCGTACACATCTCCTTATAACTTGATAGGCACAATGTTTGTATAAAATAGGCTCATCCCACATCAAGGTCTAACCATGCAAGAACCTTTTTTGTTGGTAGCTAAACTCTAGAGGAATCACTTTGGCCACTAAGTAGTTCACATAGTCGGTAAACCATGGAACTGGTTGTATGTCTGCAATTGCCAAGAGATGCTCATCTAGGAAATTATCGTTAATCTGCACTTCATCTCTCGGCCCCTCTAATCGTGAGAAATGGTCTGCGACTAAGTTCTCTTTTCCCTTCTTATCTTTTATCTCTAAATCGAACTCTTACAACAAGAGTACCCATCGTATTAGTCTCGGTTTTGCATATTTTTTTGTCATTAGGTACTTAATGGCTGAGTGGTCAGTGTGCACGATCACCTTATTGCTAATCAAGTAGGGGCTAAATTTATCAAAGGCGAAAATAATAGCCAATAACTTTTTTTCCATGGTGGCATAATTTAGCTGAGCATCATTCAAAGTTCTGGCTAGCATAGTGGATGACCTGAAATATTCTTTCTTTTTTCTGCCCCAGCACTGCTCCAATCGCATAGTCACTGGCGTCACACATTAGTTCGAACAGAAGGTCCCAATCTAGTGCTACTACTATGTGGGGCTGATATTAGTTTATCTTTCCGAACTAAGAAAGTTTGCAAGCACTGCTCATCAAAATCAAATGGTGTCTCCTGAACTACCAAACTGGATAACGGTTTTCCAATCCGAGAAAAATCTTTTATGAACCACCGATAAAACCCTATGTGCCTTAGAAAGCTTCTTATGCCCTTCACTGATGATGGTGGAGGTAGTTTCTCTATTGCCTTGATCTTAGCTCGGTCTACCTCTATTCCTTTTGTAGAAATCTGGTGGCCAAGTACGATGCCTTCCTGCACCATAAAGTGGCACTTTTTCCAATTCAACACAAGATTAGTTTCTTCACACCTAACAAGCAATCGACTCCAAGTTTTCTGCACAACCATCAAAGAACCCAATACTGAAAGTCATCCATGAACACCCTGATTCGCGCCACGTAGGGTCTCGATCAGACACATTTATAGCCTGTTGCTCCTATCGCCTTCTATCAGAATCACTCCAGCAGTGATAGCCAATTCTTAGGATTGAAATCACGCGGGCTGGCTTTTTCATCTTACAAATGATTTGTATAATGATTCAAAATGGTGAGGCTTCAGCCTGATTTTCTGGATTTGCATAAAAAGTGGTTGTTGTATGGTCACTAAACTAGCTAAGCAGCTTGGTACCAAAGATGTAAAAGAAGACTTGGGTTTGGCCTACTAGTTTGGTATGACGGCGGTAGGTGTCTCAAGGCTTCTTGACTAGGCCAAAATGACATATGAGTCATTTCCTGCAATCGATCTTTGTTTAACTTTAAACCAACCCTAGTAACATTCCTTATTTGAACCATAGCAATGGGATCCAGCATTTAATGTTCCCGCGCTTGAAAATAAAGTTATTTAAATCTACTTTAATTATTATTCAGAATGACATCTAATGGATGTCAATGTATCTTACCATATAATTACATCGTAACCCTAAAGCATGCCAAGTATTTAACGTGCTTGAAAATACATTAAATAGCATTTCTTAAACCTAGTTTGGAAAGTTTAAACACAAATACTAGGCACCTACTTCATGGTGAAAAACAGAACACCTAAACCCACATCAACTATCCTAGCAACCCTCCTCTTCAAGGTTTTGATATTTAATAAACATCCCTTTGAGCTTGTCATCCTCTAAAGGGTGCAGTTTCGGCAGCCTAGAAAATGAGGGAGAGGGAAGAGGAAGAGAGAAAATGGGAACCAAAATAGGGGCCATAAATGAAATTGCGTGAAATAATAGTTAGGTTACAAAATGTTCATAATATGGCTTATATAGCCTCCACAAACATGCTTAAAATACCAAACTAACCTCCTCAATAATATGATTACATTGAGGGCAAAGAGGAATTAATCAAAACGGAGTCGTTGATCATAAAAATGATGATACTCGCTATGCACAAGTATTTTGCTATATAGCGTAAAAGCTTATGATAGCGACTTTCGCTATGTAGCTGGGCTCTGCATGATAGCTTAATTCTTCGCTATGTAGCGAAAATTCAGCTATAGCGAAAATTTCACTATGATTGCAAAATTTTCATGACATGCGAAAAATCTCACTATGCCTCGCGGGAAATTGCCAATCCCATCGCCGGGCTTCCCGCATCCCTCCACCGCATTATTCATCTTCCAGCCTTGCTATTTCTTCTACAAAAGCTTGATGAAATCGACGAGAATTCATACGAACTCGCAAATAAATCAGCACAATTTCGATGCCAAGCTGATATGATGGTAAAGGTTTACTTAAACCTACAAAATTATCAAAAACAACCCGAAACAAAATCGCGAGCACTAAAGGACCTACACATGTCAATCGGCTTAAATAATATGATTAGTACGCAAAAAACACTCAAAACCTATCTTAAATAGGACTCAAAATAGCACTTTTTTGGGTACTAATCACACCTCCCAACCGACACATTGCTAAAAACAATAAAGGACATGCAGGCTATGCTTTTGCAAAAAGAGTATTCTGTTTAAAAAGTGTGTATAAGTGAGACTTTACCTTCAGTAAGAAAAATTTGGACTCTGTAAAAAAACCATCATGAGAGAACAATTTCCATATAGGAACAAGTTTCAGGGCAGCATCAATTCCAAGGAGTCAACCTAACTTCCACCAAAATCTAAGTGTTTTTAGGTAACCAAATTTTGAACCAATAAGCCGCTAAGTTATTCCCCCCAACCATGCTACCGGCTGTGACCTTAAATTGATGACCAACCTAAAATAGATTCTAGCTTACACTCTTATTTCTTACTTCAATTGTATTGTAGGCAATGTTGAAAACTCACTTCACCTCAAAGTCCGTGGTACAGGGTCCACCCATGACTCCTAACCAATTTTCAAGGCTTGTAGCATCAAGTCAAAAGGATCTGCCAACCACTAACTCTTCATGCTTCACTCCGACTCGAATGAATTCGGCGAATCTAGCACTCATTAACCTCGGCTAAACTCCACCCATCCACCCGTGTAGCGAACTACTAAGTCTGACTCCCCAACCAGCTGGCTTAAAAGCACCCGGCTCAAAGGCTTTCGCCATACACCCTTCTACCATGTTCGGTTTCATAGTAAAGTGTCACGGTTTTCATTTTATTTTTCTTCTTTCTTTCTTTTTGATTTTTCTTTTCATCGGGAAGACTTCATTGGTCTTCATTTCGTGGGTAACATAAACCTATTAGGTCGTCAACTAATCTAAGGCCTAAGAAAGTAAAAGAGGTATGTAGCTTCTCAACCTATTGATGAAAACTGACGTGCACTGTGTGTGATTAGCTAAAGGTGGAAGGACAAGGTTGAATACTTTGGAATCTCAACCACCCAAAAAATAAATCATGCATGGAACTATTCTAGCATTATGGTAGCATACAGTGCTTCAATTTGTCAACTCAAGGTAAGAGCAGAGCCACAAAAAAATATATTGGAGCAAAAAAATGGGTAAAAGTAAAAGTGTAGAAAAATGTAACACGCTATAAAGTTGATATAACCAAAGTGGCTAGTACAAGCTAACATAGCTAAACACAAAAAAGTTATAGTTCGTATTTTCTTTCTTTCTTTCTTTTCTTTCTTTCACGTTGCGTGGACTAGCAATGTGTAGGTCAGTGATTACGCTCAAAAGTGCTATTTCGAACCCTGCTTATTTCGTGTTTTGAGTGCTTTTGTATACTAATTATTCTAATTAACCCGATTTACACATTAAAGTCCCTACTATTCTACCTGACAGATTTTGCAATTTTTGCAATTTTTTGCGAGCTAATCATGCCAACATTGCTGAGAGCCCAGATCCAAACATGAAGAATCTCGAAATAAACTCAACACCATATATCGTGAGACCAAGAGGAAAGAAGAGAAGAAATAGAAAAATAGCAAGCCTGGCGATGGACGCAGGGAACAAGGCCAATGGAACAAAGAGTCACAGGATCCAAAGAGAGAGAACAAAGGCATTCTCGCTTATGCAAAATTTTCACAAGTATTAGTTTAAATTCCGCTAGCCACGTACATCGTAGAGCAGCTAAATTTTCCATTTCGCTATCTTCAGATTTCGGCTAGCTTAGCGAAATTTCATTAGTTAAGTAAATTTTCGCTTATGCTAGTAAAAATTCCCGCATAGCGAAATGGCTGCCTTGTGTTTTTGATATTTTTTGATTCCAAACGCATCACGTTTTGACTAATTCTACCATTTTGTCCCTATTGTAATCTCATATTTTAGGTATTTTTGTCATTTCACACATTTGGGTTACTATATAAGCCACCTTATAAGTTTGTGTTCCTAACTTTTATCTTTTCAGCATATACGCAGCCTTTTCTCTTTAGGTTTGCGCTTTCTCCTTCTCTCCTTTCTCTCACTTTCTTAGGTGTGCCAAACACCCTCCAAGGATGACAACTCGAGGATGAGCGCTAAAACCCTTCCTTGAAGTGGAAGGTTGTCAGTAGGATCCGAAGGCCGGTGGTTCCTGTTTTCACGCAAAGAAGCTCTGGCATTCTCGTTCCCTAATTTCCAACTCTAGGGTTTAAAAGCTGATGTACTTCTCTTCGTCCATATCATAAGCTTTTTAAAGGTTTAGTATTCTTAGCTTTAGATACACTAATATCCATTAGTTTCCATTTACGCAGCCAACGAGGTAGGTTAAGGGGTTAGATTTTCACCGCAAGTGCATCCACTTCGAACAATACTTGGTAATCTTTTGTTCAAGTGATTCTTATTTTTGCATCCATCGAGACTCATATTAGTTACCCTTACGACCATCGTAGGATGAGTCAAGATAGATTTTTACTGTCGGGAACCATAAATGTTAAATAAATGCTTTCTACTAAAAGGGAAATTATTGTGTGGTTTAGTTTTTTAAATTTAAATGAAGATCCTGTTTCGTGAAATGACTATATGTCATCCCCAACGCGAGGAAATGCACTCGAACCCTCGCCACTATAGGAATCCAACCCTGACTCCAATGCTTCAAGGAGTTCTATTTTACATTTTATTTCGCCTTACTTTCATTTTGAAAACCACCAACCCAACGTTTTATCCCCACCTAAAAATCCAAACTAAATTCACTTTACTTTGGGTTTCACCTTTCAAAATCATCTGTACGAAGAAAACCCATCCTCGTGTTCGACCCTAGACCGCTATATCGAGTAGTCGACTACTATAGTGAGGGAGGAACTTCTTAGGGATACAAATTTTGTTGATTCCGCATCACCCTACCGTGGCACGAATCAAATGGCGCCGTGGCACGAATCATTTATTCATGAGAATGTGCAAGTGTTGAGAACAATAGGGTAGGAATGAAGGAGAGATTGACAAATCAATGAGAAGGTCTATTTTTTTCTTTTCTGAGGAGGAATAAAGATGTTTGGGATCCAGATCAAGGGCAGCTGTGCTCGGGGCTGAAACTTGGGGAATCATCATTCTCTCTTCTCGACATTTTCCCTTCTATTTGTTCTTCAATAAACAGCTTCATCATGAGATCAACTTTCTTATTCAGATCATCTCTCGCTTTCTTCAATCTTAACGCAGTTTTCATTATATGCTCCATTTTGTCAATATGACCTCAAAAAATTGGATAGATTGTTGTTAATCAAATCCAAATTCTTCAAATAGATTTTTCTTCTATAAGCATTTCATTGTCATCAAGCACTTTATCTCCGTCTCTTCATCTTCTTCTCGGGTCCCGTAATAATGACATATGTGAGGAATTTAAACCCTTATCTCGGCTTCCTCTTTGTCTGGGCTCTTGCCCTAATCCTCTTTTATGAGTTTTAGAGTTGAGAGTCTCGACTATACCGATTATTGTAGAATGATTCACGGCTAAGTCGTAATTTTTTCAAGATCTCTATCTCTTTCCTCCATTTCCTAACTTTTCTTCTCGTGCTCTAAGATCTTTTATCCGGCTTCTCCTCAGACTCAACTCCTCTCTCCCATTTCTGTTCTTTTCTCTTCAACTCTTCATACATTTCCTCCTTTATGTTCGCCTCTTCCACTATCGATCTCTTTCTTTCTAATTCACTTCATACACATCTCTCCGACTCTCTCGTCGAGGCTCCATTTCTTCTCTTTCTTCCAAACTTTTCTTTAAGCATAGAAATGGAGCATTTCCATTATTTGATTATTTTCCTGGGCCTCTAGAGCTTGTCCTGGTTCCCTCTCTGAAACTGCTCCTTTATCAGTGGAGAGCCGGCTGAGCCGGTGGCGGGAAATCTATAGACTCTTCATCCGCTCCCATGTCCTCCGCAAAATATAGGTGTTCCCTTTCCGTCGTGTTTCGATTTTGTTCTTCTTGCTTTCAACCATCGTATGTCCTCTCTCTCTTTGTCTTGCACTCTCCTCCCTCATCTCCGAATCAGCTCCACTATGACCCCCTTCTTCTCGATTGCCCTCATGCACTTTCAGGCCAGGATTAATGGTGAAACTTTTAGGCACTCTTCTTCTTCTGCCCAACTTCCCTTCACACCAGCCTCGATACATAACCTGTGATGGTCACGGGTGTGGGATCAGCCCTCTTATTTCCTTCGTGATATTTCATTATTGAAGTTTTCAATAATAGCCTCAAAGATTAATCTTATAAATTCTTCAAGATGGCTGGGCCAATGATGGCTTCCTGTTCTCTTTACCTGCAAACATGCTTAGAGGGAACTAATCGTAGGCTTTAAAATAGAACCATACCTTGCTTCTTCCTCGTCGATCCCGTTTATAATCTTTTTCTCTCCTCTTCCCTTACCCCATTTCACCTTGCCGTCATTTCTCTCGCCTTTCTAGCTATATTTTCTCACTTGGCTACTGAGTTCGCTATCTTCTCAGATTGATCCATGTTTTCACCTCCATTCTCGTACATTCTCCCATTTATAGTCTTAGCTCCATGTGGTACCCAAACCCCTCTGACAAAAACAGAGTTCTCCTTTCTCCCTACACGGTTGGAGTAAAATTTCTCAACACTGGCCGTACAACTTTCAGATTCGATGTTTGCAAAATTTTCCCACCTTCGCTTCCATCAATTCTCAACGGGGAGATGAGTCATGAATCCCCCCTTTCTCCTACAAACCCCTTTCCAACATAGTGCTTCTTCCAATTAGCGAAAGCTTCTTCTGAGACGAACTCATCCTCCACTTCTTCTTGCTGCCTTTCTTTTCCCTTCCTTCTCAAGGCCGAGTAACCGGTCGACTTCCGGGCCGCTCCGATGGCCTATTCTCCATTGTAGGTTCCAGATGATCTTCCCCTTCAGTTTGGGTATACTCCTCCATGATTTCGTCTCAGATTCGGGATGATGTTCAAGGTTCGCCACGAGGAAATCGGAAGGTTTTTTTAGGAAGTAGTTCCTGGATTTCAGTGGTTTGCAAGAATCAAAACTGTGAAGTATGCGTAGATGAAAAGTTGAATTTGCTTCATGGTAGGAGATGATAATGAAGAGAGTTTCTCAACAAATTTGCAATTCAATTATTATTGTGGGCTATTTGTTATTCTTACTTGGTTTGCACTTTGTCATGTACTTAAATTCATGTCATGGCCTGTGGTAGCCGTCATTAAATTTAAAGGACTAAAAGCCTAACTGGTAAACTTTTCTTTTATGTTTGACATAATATTGTTTGTCGCGACATAAGTTAACCGTGGGAGGACAAGTCATCCTAAGGTCACATATATCGGGGCCGCGAGCACGTGCATCCTACATGACATTGTTAAGCTGTCGCGACTCATCACTTTGAAGAATCACTGTCACACCTGAGCCACTTGTCAGCGACTTCACTGGCCGAGACATAACCTTTCTGGGTCGCGACCATCGCCTCTTTCTTTCCTTCAGTGATCGACCGAGCCATGACATCATCTTCTCTAGGATTCGGGCCACGTACACATGATAAGTTTATTGCGACCTAGTCTCGTAATCGCCTAAATTTAATGTAGAAATGTATGTTTTCACTTGATTACTTAGTAAATTTCATCATCAAATAAACCATTTCCACACAAAGAATTCAAACATGTATACTATTCAATTTTCACACTCTGTATAGGAAAAGAATGTCCCTTTCAAATAGCTCTTCCCGTGAATTGCCGGGAGTCGGCTCCGGTTGTTACTTCTCACCGAGCCATTCGATTCTACATCTTTGCTCAATCTTTCATTATCCTGACAAAAACTTTACCTAAATCTTAAATCAAAAATTAGTAAAACTATAATGCAGAGCTATTAGAAATTTAAAACACACACCAAATTATAAATGTAATAAAAATGACAAAAATCAAACCGATGTGGATCGCCTTCCACAAAGCCATTCCATTTGGCCTGAATGACTGGTGGCTGATTCTTTCTCTTCTTAATGAACCAAACAGCTGGAGCTCTTCCTTTCTTTCCTCCTGCTTTGATAATGCTTGGTCTTTGTCATTGACTTTAAATTCTTCCCCAACATCAGTCTTTACTGTTACTGTTCCAAATGTAGTGCTTGACACTCTGTGTATCAATCCCATCCATTTAGTTTTAACTTCCTGGAAATAACTTCATCCCGGAGTTAAAAGAAGAACTGTTCTCTGCTCGAACTCTTTCTGAAGTCCTACGTCATGCCATTTCTTTGTTTTGTCCTTGCTTATATTCTAGCATTGTCGTGACTTCATTTCTCAGTTCTTCCAGTTCATTTAGTTGGAGCAGTCTCTCTTCCATTGCAGTTTTAAAATCAAAGTTCAGTTTCTTGATGGCCCACATAGCTTTGTATTCCAGTTCAAGAGGTAGATGACATGGTTTGCCAAAGACAACTCTGTATGGGGACATTCAATAGAATTTTGAATGCGATCTTATGTAGTGCATCATCAAGTTTGGAAGACCAATCCTTCTGCTTGAACTTACAGGTCTTTTCGAGGATTCTTTTTTAATCTCCTTTGTTGAAATCTACTTTGTCCATTAGTGCAGGGTCGTCAGCTAGACTTTCCTTATATCTTGATCCCATACGCTCATGAGTTTTTGCAAATATTTTGTTTTTGCAAATAGCTTCCTCACTAATGATAGTTCTGGGTGTTCCAAATGCTCAAAATATTCTTTGTAAAAACTCACAACTGTATTAGCATCATTCATGGTTCATTACTTGCTTCCACCATTTGAAACATAAATCCACCGCCGGCTTGATATATACGAGTTTCCAAATGATGGTGGGGGCTGGTCCAATAAAATCTATTCCCTTACATCAAAATTTTACTTTTCCTGGCTATGCCTTTTAGAGGCATTTCATTTATATGAATAATTTTGATCTTGTCCTCTTTGTTTGACATTCAGCACAATCTCTGAAGATAGTGGGCCAATAAAATCCAGATTTGAGTATCTTGTGAGCTATTCTTTCTCCAGAAAAATGCCCCCATATGGTGATGCATGGCATTCATTCAAGATTTTACATTGTTCACTCTCTGGCACACATCTTCTGATAATCATGTCAGCACCTCTTTTAAATAGCAGTGGGTCATCCCAGATATAGTACATCTTTGTCGATCTGAGCTTTCTTTTACGTTGGTATTTGAATTCTACGAGGAAGCTACTCCCTGGCTTCAGGTAATTCCTATTATCGACATACCATAGGTTGAATGACACCTTAAACAGCTGTTCATCTGGGAAGTTCTCTATTAATTCTGCCTCCTCCTTTTCTGTTTCATTCCTTTCTACTCAGGACAAGTGATCGGCTATCCACATTGTCACACCACTTTATCTTTAATTTCGGATCGAACTCTTACTTGATGCTTGACGCCCATATCGGTCTTAGCTTAGCTTATTTTGACATAAGATATTTGATGGGTGCATAGTGCGTGTGAACTATAACATGGGATCCCAAAATGTATGGCTGAGATTTCTCTAAGCAAACACTATGGCTAGCATCTCCTTCCGGTTGTGGAATAGTTTCTTGTGCTTCATTGAAGGTTACGCTAGCATAGTATATGGCTCTGAATATTTTCTCTTTTCTTTGCTGTCCCAGCCCCCATTGATCACTAGCATCACATTATTTGAATCCGTCCATTATGGTGCAGCATTAGGTTCTTGGACCGATCTTGATTTCTTGAGCGACCTTACGGGAATCATCGAAAATTAAACTTTGTGTCGTACTCCCGATGTCTGCACATAGTGGTATGGACATTTTGAGAAGTCTTTGATCGAATCCTATAAAATCCATCATACCCCGAAACTCCTTATCCCCTTTATACTGTTGTGGGAGTGCGAGGTTTTGTCATGGAAATCTTGGATTGGTCCGCACTTCTAGCCACCGTAGCATAAATTTTATGACCCAAAGAACAATACCTTACGTTACCATGAAATGGCATTTTTCCCAATTTAGTGCTAGTTGTTTGTCCTTGCATCTTTGAAATCTTGTTTTCAGTTTATTGAACCCATTGTTCCGCCCGGACCGCTGCTTGTGAAGTCATCCATAAAAATTTCCATGACTTCCTCAATCAAATCTGAGAACATTGACATCATAAATCATTTGGAAAGTAAGCGGGGCATTGCCTGGCCCAAATGGCATCCTTACGACAAAGAATTTTCGCCGGGGCATCAGCAGATGTGTTTCTTGAGTCTCGAGGTCTTGATTTAATCTGGTTGTAGCACGAATACGAGTCAAGAAAAAAAAATGAGGTATACTAATCGTAACGTCGATCAATGAAGGGCAAAGGGAAATGTTCTTTCTGATTTCTTTTGTGTTGTTTCACATGTCAAATGCATACTCTCCCATCCTGACATCCACTTGTTCTTGTTGGAATTAATTCATTTCTTTCATTGCGGATCTCGGTAAATCCACCTTCTTTGAACTGTGGTAGGCTAACCCAGGGTATGCAGTATAAATAAAACCCGGCATTTAACCATTTAGGTACCTCGCTTCTAGCTACTTCTTTCATTCTTGGATTCGATCTCCTTTGATGTTCAATAGTTGGCTTGCATTTCTTCCAGCGATATTTTGTGCATGCATATTGATGGACTAATACATTTAACTCTTGTAGACCAAGCTATAGACACCATATGATTCCTTAAAATTTCCGGCAACCTCTTGTTTCTCGGCATCGGGTCTGGCAGAAATTATTCTTGGTTTATCTTTGGTAGCTCAGTGGCATACTTTAAGTGACTTGGCAACTCCTTTAAAACTAGCCCTTCTTCATGGTTTCTTGATGAAATTCTTTTCTTCATTTGTCTCCTTTTTTCATCCATTTTGTTCAGAGACTCATCACTTTTCGTGGAATGGCGATGTGCAGAAAATCTGAATCAAAACCTTCAAGATATTGGGAATTCATCTCTTTTTTTTTTCTGTGTGTTGATTGAAAGTTGGGGCTGTGCAATCTAGTAAAAATCAGAGTTGATGACATATCATCTTTTATTATTGATATCTTCCCTTTAATAAATTCCTCGAACTTACAGTTAAATTGAAGTCATTGCCCTCTTCTCCAACTCACGAGAGTGAGAAATTATACATATCAGTGAGCTGCTCATTTGCAGGAATGGCCTTCCCGGCGACGAGAGGACTTGTCGAATCTTCCTCCATATCGGTATGATGAAGTCAACGGAAAAATAAATTTTCCCACCACCCCGGCACATCTTCTATGATTCCTTCGGGTTTGCGAGTTATCGCCATTTGGAGAAGTGCTTGATGGTGGGAGTAAAGCTCCCCCAAAATTAACTTCTTGGCAATAGAATAGGGCATTAAATTGATCTTGCTTTGAGTCACGAAGAGCTTTCTAGGCTTCGAACTCTCGATGGTGCGAGATGCAGTGACTCACTAGATCCCTTCATCTTTTAAGTAAGTCTCTTGATCACGATAACGCAGAGTTGCGATCAGAAGTTCCTGGTGCTCTTATTAATCTTCTCTTTTTGTCGGTATGTCTTTCAAATTTTTTTTTTTGCATAAAGTGGCATACGAGTCACCGCTTATGTGAAAGCATGCGATCCCAAACTCGAAAGGTTTCAAAAAACCTTACAAGCTTGTTCACTATCTTTGATTTGAAGCCTCTATGGAAATGGAGATTCTTGGCCAGTCAATACAGGTTTTTCTTCTTACACTTCCTTCTTCTCTGACGGATGTTCCTTCTTTCTTTCCTTCTCGAGTGTTTTAGCAGTGTGATAAGACACTTCTCTCCGCATTGCTTTCATCTTTTTACTGTCTTTTCCACCAAGTCTTTCCCATACATTTTGCCCGACCATCGTCTGGATTCTTCTTAGTATCCTTGGAAGGCATCCTGTGGTTTTGCGGGTTTAGGTCCGATTGCCTATTTGTGTCTCCCGGGTTCTTGAGGGGCATTAGTGATCTTCCCAGAAAAATTTGAGAACAATTTGAGGCTTCCAATTCTGAACTGTTTATGGGTTTGGCTTCTTGTTGCCCCCATGAATTACGACATTTGATCTTCAAATGGTTGAGCCCTCCTCCGACTCTGGTACTCGTTTCTATTTTCACCTCGCTATTTGCTTCTTTGCGGGAACCTTGGTGGTTCTTGATATCCATTGGTCCGTCCATGCCTTGGGCTTGTGAGGCCCTCCACCACATATAGAGAAAATTTTGTGGTTCATAGTGTTGGATGATAGTGTCTTGGCGAGGTTAGGTTGGTTTGAAGTGATAACTTCTTGGCTCCCCTAAGTACTTAACCTCCTTAGCATCTTAAAACAGTTCTTCAGTGGGTACATCAACACTTCCTCTCAATAGTTCTCTCTCGACTGCTCCTATTTCATGAGCAGTGTGCATCTTCCTCTCTTGCTTGTCCATTCTATGCATGATGGCATCTAACTTTGCCTCCATGGTGTCTCTTGCTCGACTCCATGACTCCT
This sequence comes from Tetrastigma voinierianum, assembly GCA_016808115.1. Taxonomy (NCBI): domain Eukaryota; kingdom Viridiplantae; phylum Streptophyta; class Magnoliopsida; order Vitales; family Vitaceae; genus Tetrastigma; species Tetrastigma voinierianum. Next base: position 41,642 of record JAEQBH010007957.1, on the reverse strand, counting down.
TTTCCTCTGCCAATTACTCTTGAAAAGCTGATGGAGCTTTCATAATGCATTCGCGAGGTCCTCAATCGGATCTCTTACCTCTGGCCTCACTACGTTTAGACAGTCCATAGCATGAAGCATCAATGCCCTTAGATGTATCATTCAGGCATGATACTATGTCCATCACGGGTCTTCAAGTCTATTCCATGCATCGGGCATCTTTTCAGCAACCTTTTGAATCTCTCCCTTTACATAAAGGCTCTCATCTCCCCCTATTTGGCTCCTGATTATCTCCTCCTTCTCTACGAGGTGAGTGATGACGGGGGAAGAATCCACCAAGTAGGCTTCTACAAGCTCCTCCAAAGTATTAATTAACCATATGGTAGAGATTCATTCCATGTGGCTCATCACTGTGATTCTTAGAGGTGCCTGGAATAAATGTAAAATTTTGCTTAATTCCTATTGTCTCACCCCATTCAACTTCATTGTTTACATCCCGAGAAACCTTCCTGTGTGCTCATTTGGGTCTTCAGGATGACCAAGAAACCCGTTGTTGCCTAAATCCATTGTAATTAGTGCTGGCTTCATTCAAAGTTATTCAGATCAATCGTAGGTCACCTGGACAAGCAGAGTATTCATCCTCGAATATTCCAAAAGTCCCCATTGTATCGTTGATTGGAGGCCTTCCGTCTACCGCGTTTTGTCCTTCACCGTCTTGCCTTTCATCTCGCTATAGCCGAGTTCTTTCGCCTTTCGTTTTTCTCAAGCTTCGAGTGTTCTTCTAATTCAAGATTCGTTCGAATCGTGACAAGAAATTCGTTTCCTATGCATTAAAGTTTTCCCGAAATCAAAACATACCGACATTAATAGATTAGTCAAGCCAACAAATATTTTCTTAATATGGCTTGTTAAAGGTTAGTGGCTAAAAATAACCAACGCTTGAAAAACTATTTTCTTTTTGTTCTTTTTCTTTTTTAAATGTCCAAATTAGTATTTCCTTTCTTCGTCTAAATATTATCTACTAAATTCTTTCAATCCTCAAGCAGAATCCGCTTAAAAACTTGTTTGTGTGACTAAAAAGACATATACAAATTTATGACACTATTACCAAAGGACTATTGTGTCTATCCAAGAACTAACTTAAAACTTGTTTGTGTGACTAAAAGACATATACAAATTTTATAACACTATTACTAAAGGACTATTGTCTAATCATCAAGAATCTGCGCCTTAAAAACTTGTTTCATTCCTTTCGGGTGACATGGATCAAACACTTCTGCAAATTTAGCGTTATTGACCAGCTGATGCCACTCCGCTCCTCCTGCCCAATCCTCAAAGCACTTTGCCAACAACTCAGACATTGTGTTCCTTAGCTATTGTGTATCTATTGTAACATTTTCTGGCCAAGAGTAAATTCTATTTTTTTAGTGGTTTTGACCATTATGCTGCAAGTGCAATGTCAAACAAGTAGTAAATTGGATTTGTTCAGATATCGATCTCATAGAGATCTCAAGAATTCCAAAACCAACTGCACTCGACTACTCAATTTATACTATTCGACTTCGATAGACAATCGAATCAGTTTTAAAGCCTTAAATAATGAAAGTCTAAAGAATTGACTTAATAACAAATTAATTGAATACTGAAATAATAAAATTACAAATTTAGATCAACAGCTTTATATCTTTTAAAGCGGGAGCATTGAAAATACAAATGGCCAGAAAATCACCTCTAGACGCATCAGACGCCGCTTAATGAACTGTACGATTTAAAAACTAGTCCAAGGAATATGATAGTGCAAATGATCTCCAAACCCCACCGCTCATTATCTAATCTTCACCGCTTCTCCTCGAAGACGAGTATTAGATAAACTACTTTAATCAGGCTTGCCTTGTTCCTCGGGTGTATTTTCTTTCTCAATACTTCATACCCACAACATGGACTCAACCTTAGTTTCTAAGATTAAGTCATTGCATAGGTTTACACTATACTGGTTTCTCTTCCTTCAAAAATTAGAATAGCTCATTCTTCCTTGGTTAGATCTTTGCTAATACTGATTGAATTCACTATTCGAATCGAAAGTAACTCTCTCGCAAGCTTAAATTGGATAAAAAGCTCAACCCATTCTCGTCTCAAGTGAGAAGAGGATTTATCGCTTTAATTTCACAGAGTTACTAAATTAGGATCAATAATATCGTTAACATACCTTCTCGTAAATTGTTCATCACTCCCCGAATGCCTTCTCTCGTGTCACCAAAGGGCCTCTTGAAATCAAAGCCGAGACAATCACGTAATGGGTATTTAGACATCATAATGGGATCACAATGCAAAATACACAAGACCAACAAGTAGATTTAAAAACTCGGTTCAGCATACGAATAAAATTCGCAGAGAAAGATAATTTCGACAATAGCGCCAATTCAATGGAAGCCGGTTTCTAAATCAATGGATTACACCTATACAATAGCTTACCGATCAAGAAAGCAATCAGAATAGTAACTGGTGGTTCGAATTCCAAAATTTGTCTAAAATTCAAACAACTTATAGTAATTTGAAGGAAAAATAGAATCTGACATTCACCAAAATTTGCAATGTTTAACGTTCGTGATCAAAATTTGAAATAAAGAACAAACTAATCTAAAAATAAAAACAAACAGAAAATTAAAAATACTGTGAGCCTCACCAAACCTGCATCTCTCTTCAATTCGCCAAAAGTCAGGTTCCTCTCGCAGGGCAACCGCAGATTTATGTGGTTCAATTTGGGCCCTAATTTCGATGCACCTCTTTCGACTTCGCCAATCGCTCTGGGTTGTTCATGTCGCGACATCGATTCTTTCGCCGCTAATTCATTGCCTTTTTAGTTACGCCGCAGCAGGCTTTGCTCGCTGTGACTCGTCGCCATTATCTCGGGAGTCTGTCGCGACAACTAAACACGTCGCACCTTCGCTATTTGTCTGGCTGTCAATGCCTGAATGACGCCGCTAATTCCGCTTATTCAATTGATGCCTAATTACTTAATGATGTCGCGACCGCTTAAATTTTCCGTGTCGCGACCGCTTCGATGTCGCTAATTTTCCAGATGTCGCTGAAGTTCCGACCGAGCGTCGTTTCTAATTTCCTTGTCCATCGTATCGGAGCGACTCGTCAGCGACTAAAGGGATGCGTCGCGAACGCACCCTTCTTCATCAATCATTGTTGCCCGACTTGGAGTTTCGTCAGGCCCAACTCGCTTCCATTACTCTTTCGCTGCGACCGGGGTTTTGTGGTCGCGACTGGAGATAAATTCTCATCGCTATAAAGGCTTCAGCCAACATCGTGATTCTTTTCATCCTTGCGGCACCTTTCCTCGTCGCGAAACCTCCTTCAAATTCGCTTATATCATTAATACTTCATCCACCTTCCATTCCTTTGATCGCAAAATTCCTCTTTCTAATTCCCACGCATATCGCTTGGTTAGTTATTCCATATTTCTAAACATAAATCATTTTATATAAAAATCAATTTAAAACGTGGATCGAAATGGATGACTTTGCGCTCATCACCTTCGAATTCCCGTGATCGTGGCCGAGCCAAAGACCTTATCAATATAAGATGCTTGAGATGAAGGCTGTGAGTCTGCTCTTATATCCCTTATGATTCGATCCTGGCACATAACTCAAGCTTGTCTCAAATCTTCATTTGAAACTTTCGACTAGGGGCTATTTTTACGTCGACAATAATCCTATATCATTCCCAATGAGTAGGGATATCATCTACGCATAACACCCAAAAGGACTACTTTGGTTTCTCATGTACTTGTAGACACAAGGTTCATCAACATTCGTCAAATCGGCCTTTGATCGTCTCATCAAAACCTTAGGTCCCAAGACCTTGAAGCTTGCTTGCTCCATAAATGGACCTAAGCAGTTTAAGTGCACTTTCAACTCTTTGGCCTTCAACTATGAAACCCTCCGTTTGCATCATATAAATGCTTCATAAAGATAACCATTCAAAAGCCGTCGATGTCCATTTCCATCTCATAATCGAGAGCAATAAGAATGGAAAAAGAAGGGATGCGAATGGATTTAAGATAGTTACTGGGAGAAAGCCTTTTTACAATCGAATTCCTCCTTTTTGTGTATAGCCTTTGGCTACTAGCCGTGCTTTGAAAGTCTCCACTTTCCCATCCACACCTCTTTCTTATGATCCATTTGCACCCAATGGGCCTGACTGACTCAGGAAGATCTACAAGTTCTGCATTGCACTGGAATACAAAGATTCCATTTCTGTTCCATGGTTGTTAGCCATTTGTCCTTATCGTGATCATCCATCGTATGCTTGTATGACAATGGATCACATCACTAGGCATTTGCCATAACAACATTTGCTTCACCGTCCTCGTGTAGCGACTCTGCTGTCAGAAACCCCTCCCACTCATGTTTCGAGGTGCAATGACATCCAGATAGGGATTTGTAGTCTTTGTTAAGTTCCCAAGAACGAGCACAGTCGTGGTCTCGATTCGACCGGGATAGGTTCCTCTAGTACAACCCTACTTCGAGGCTCAAGTTCGCTATGTACTATTTTTCAAGAAAAAGGCATTCGTCGATACAAATACTTTCTTATCTCGAGGATCAGAGAACAAACCTCCCTGTGCCTTGGGGTAACCAACAAATGCACATGGCTCTGTCAAGGGCCCTAGCTTCCCGCCTTCCTTTCTCAAGACATGTGCCGTACACCCCCATACGTATACGACGTAAACCGGGCTTACGACCACCCATAACTCTGGCAAGGTGTTGGATAGACTTAGAGGGAACTACATTCAAAATGTAGACTGCAGTTTGCAGCGCATATCCCTAGAATGATAGTGGCAATGAGGAGGAGCTCACTTGTTGTGACCTAACCATGTCACATTGTCTCGATTTCTTCTTATGCCACGCCGTCATTATGGGCGCTCCAGGTGCCGTGAGTCGATACAATGCCATGCTCAATTAGGTGATCCTTGAACTCTATATCAAGGTATTCACCTCCTCGATCCGATCGAAGGCACAATAATGATTTACCTAGCTGTCTTTCAGCTTCCGCTAGGAATTCTTTAAACTTTCCAAAAGTTTCAGATTTCCTTTGCATAAGGTAAACATACTCGTACCTAGAATAGTCATCAATGAAAGTGACGAAGCATTCGTAACTCCGCCTTAGTTTGGACATCTCGTGAGGTCCGCGACATCCGAATGCAGCAGTTCATGGCCTTCACTTCTAAAAGCCCCTTTTGCAAGAAAGATCTCTTAGTCATACGCCTTCCATGTGATTCACAGACCGAAGATTGCCAACTTTTAGCTCTTTTAAAGGACCATCCTTTACCAGCCTCTGCACTTATCCGTGCTTATATGCCCTAACCTTAGTGCCATAGGTACGTGTCATCATTATCAAGAATCTTTTTCTTCTTAGGCTTAGGATGTTCTACTCTAAATAGTTCAGTGTTAAGGAGCGTTCATTTGTTTGGCCTTAAAATGTAAAGCCCATTTTCATTATTTGCATGAAAAATGTTTAAACCATTTCTAGAAATAACAATCTGATTATTATAAAATGAAACAGTAAACAATTGTTCATACAACTTAGAAACTGAATTCAAATTCTTCCGAATCTGTGAATGCAATAAACATTGTTCAAACAAGAAATTTATTCCCTAATTCTAACGAATCGCTTCCCATTGCAATCGCGACACGTCGGTCCCCATTTCCGATCACCATCGAAAGCACTCCCATCAAGAAGCTTCCCGAAGAACTAAGCATCCTAGTTGTTAACAAATATGTGGTTAGTGGACCCCGAATCACCATCCAGATTGACTATCAACTTCCACTGATCGCTTTAAAAACCAAGAATCAAATTTACCTTTCTTTTTCTCCTTCGGGCCTGAGATACTTGTTACGCTTTCTCTTCCAATGCCCATCGACCGCAGTTGGAAACATTTTCCTGGGTTTCTTTTCTTTGAGCCCTTCTTCTTATCGCTGCTTTGGAGCGTACCGGCTTCTTTCTTTTGGTCTTCCTGCAGAGGCACCCTTATTGTTCTTCCTCTTCTTCTTATTGTTAGAAGAGGATGAGGCCTTGGTTTTAGCAACATTTGCTTCTCAAATTGAGTCCTCGTCGGTGACGGCCCTAAGGTTTGCACCATTCAAGCAAATTGGTTACATTGTAGTTCAGCTTGTTCATAACATAGTTGCTGGTAAATTGAAGGAAATCAAGAGTGAGTGAATCCAATATTATACTCACTTGGGTGCACTCATCTATTATGGTCCCGTGCAGCTCTGCCTCATTTATATAATTAGCCATGTTCAGAACATGGTCACGAACAGAGTACTCTTTACTCATCTTCGCTCATGTACTTTCTAAGAGCTTCATGACGGACTGCTCGGATTGTTTCCCCGACCACATGTTTTGGAAGGAATCCATAATCCAATGGCGCTCTAATCCTCTCATGTTTTAGCCTAAGCACGCCTTACACGGCTAGCATATAAGCCCTAGCTTTATCGGGCTCGAATCCAACGCTCATATGGTTCTCGTGATACCATGAGCAAAGATCACGCGGTGTCCGCAGACATTCCCGCTGAGAACAAATCTATTGTTCTCGCAGACTAGCACGATATTAACATTACTTTTCCACTTTACAAAATTATCGCTGGTTAAGGATTCATTCACGAGTAAAGCAATTACGGGTTCGAGGCGCACATTATTGCTGAAATTAAATAAAACGTATTTATTACATGCAAATAAGAAACATCAAATATATTTTGAATAGTAAACGTGGATGTATGAATGCATAGAAATTAAAACACATAAAAAACAAAAAATACTAATCCAAGTGTGTTAATCCTTACAATTAGTATCCCGCCGTATGGTAGGTCATACTAATTATAAATTAAATTTGAGACTATCTCAAATTAATAAATGAGACTCAAAATATTCCTATTTTCCTCATTTATTAACTACCTTTATTCTCGTCAAGATACAATTAACTGCTTAATTGTATCTTCTCGAGTGTGACCCATCGCGCCAGTTCTAATAACTTAACCCAAGATTGCCGTAAGGTAGGTCAATCTTGAATACATCATCCAAACCCCTTCGCATAGGAAGTGCAACGATGATATTAGCCTGTGTGGACACCGTGAGGGAGGACTTTAATCAAGGCATCACTAGGCGCCACCTAAAACCTCACCGTGTTGGACTAACGATGGAGACCGTAGGGCACATTGTCACATGCCCTTCTCCCACTCAATATTTTAAACTTATGTGTTTTCTAGTTATAAAACATCATATGTTTTATTATTATATCCTATATAATTAATTACTAGGTGACAAGAATCTAATTCTATTAAATAGGCGTATAGAGTTCAATCTAATTGGGCCTAGGTTTATTAGTTAAACTAATGCAATCTAATCAAGCCTACCAGTTTAGCAAACTCAGCTCCATAGTGAAAAGGGCCTAATTAACTAACTTAAGTCCAAACATATTCGGGGCCTATTGTTTTATTTACCATCTTTTAACAAAATCAATCATTTTATTAAAATTGAATAATCTAGGTTAAACGGGCTCTAACTATTAACCCACACAAGAAGCCCAAATTAAATTAAATTGAAATTACCAAGTTTAACTATTAAACTATATCCATTATTTAATTTATTATTCAGCGTGCAAATAAAACAAACATTCCTAGTAGAACATGTTTCTAAATGATGGTATGAATGATACAATATGGTGGGCATTCATGTATGACATGTTATATGCATGGGCATGTTATTCGAATTGCATCTCATACATTTGATAACATAAAGTAAATAAATAAATAAATAAAAGCGGGCCGGGTGTTTTGGGTATTTCTAATAATTACAACCTTTGAAAAAAATGGAAAAAAATTTTAAATTACATAATGGGCTTCTTGCAATTACATAATTCCTAAAGTCATTCCATCTTCATGCGTCCAAGCCCAAGTAGTAAATTCCTATCCATCAATAATACAAAAAAAAAAAAAAAAAACATTACAAAAAATCCTATGCGAATAATGGCTTACACAAGATCTAGGGAAAATAAGAAAACCTAACCCAAAACTACCATATTATTAACGACCCTCATCCATCCATACACAAACACAAATAATCATATTAAAATATGCCATAATGCCCACTCATGCATGAATCAAGAAAACAATTTTCTTAAACACAATAAAAAAATATATATATATATATATATATATATATATTAATATGCATTTACATGGACCGCTCTGATACCAAGTGATGGAAATAAAATCAAAACGCAGCGGAATTAGGTTTTAAAATTTTTTTAGAAAATCTTATTTTCGCAGGAACCCATGCAAACACATATTAATATCAAAAGGTGAAGATCAAATCTATACTTGTTATTGTTATAGGAGATTTGTTGGCTAGTAGGGTTGAAACAACTCCCTGCACCAAGGTCTTTAATTCCGCCCTCCTTCCTTGAGGTGTGTGGGCACCAACGATTCAAATCTGGAACAATACACTATAGTTTTTCTGCCTAGAGACTAGGGTATGGAAAAAAACCCTTTTTCTTTCTCTTCTCTTCATCGGGCAAGGGCTTCTTATTTATAATGAACTCCTAATCGCATAAATATCCAACCAATTTGGATATTTTCAAATTTGCCCCATACGATCTTGATTAATATGAAACAAACAGACTGACACTCATAATCCGTGAATCATTCAAAGATAATTTGTAAATGGGGCCCTACTTAGAAAAAAAGGCAAACATGGATTAGCGCTCCACTCGAGACGTTATGGTCCTGCAAATTCAATCACTACTCGAATAGAAGAACCCATTGAGTCATAAATGGCTCTAGAGTGGGCCACTACGCACGAGTCCCATCGAGCCCAAAGCTCCAGCAGACTGGAAAAAGCTAGAATATCATAAAAGTATTCGTTGTGGAAATCCTTGTTCTGGCAGTTGTTTCCTTCTATTGGAGCACAAGGGAAGAATAGCCTCATCACAAGATGATCGGAGCCAGTGACAATGGAGGCCGGCCGAGGCCCTGTGGATGGTGGAGACTGCAGACTCCCCGCGACTGGGATTGCGAAGATTCGATGGGGCCAAAGGTCCTAGCCCGCTTAGGTGGAGGTGGCCTGCTCACTAGCCGTGGGTGAGGAGGATCTGTAGGCATGGGCCCAATCCTTGTGTCATACCTACATATGGGAGAGGTAAGGATAGCAACTTAGGAGATTTCAACAGATCCGCAGGTCAAAGGCTCCACTAAGATTGGCAAATAGCCAGTGCCCCGGCCAGAGAGGGGCCATCTTCACTGTGCCCCAGAGGATGAGCGGTGGTCTTTCTGGTCTTTTCCATCAAGCATGCACTGACTGACGAGGCTTTAGGAGACAAAGGCAAGGCCACGTGGGAGGGGGTTTCAAGTAGGAAAAGATTGATTTTCAGGGCCAGGTATTTATAGAGTGTAGGGGAGGTGAAGGGTATGACAATGAAAGGTTTTGATGGAATGTGAAAGGTTAGGATGGAGGATAAAAAACGGAGTTATGGAGGGCAGTGAAGAGTCGCTGGTTTGGGAATTGCAGGCTTGGGAAATAAGGTGCCCAAAATATCAATCAAGGTTGCGAATTTTCGCAACCCTTGAGAAAAGTACTGTGAAATTTTGCAACCCTTGCGAAATTTCGCGAATTCTTGATGACCTCGCTTAGGATTTTAGCACAACTCACAAAAACAACACTGATAATCATAAAATAGTAGGAAAAATTAATTGAAAATAAATCAAGGAAAATTTTGAATAAATCAAAAGAAAAAGGAAAAAAATAAAATAAAGATTAAACAAAAAGAAGTGGACTCTGCAATCTCAAGGGAGACTAAGTCCACCCAACCCCCTTTTTAGGTGTTTTGAGGCCTGGCAGGTGAGCTCCTTGTCACTCAAAGAACCATAAGGTCGAGGTGATGGCCATTTACTTTAAAGATTTGGTTCTTATCTGAGCCGAGAAGTTCCATTGCTCCGTTTGGATAAACTTGATGAATGGTGAAGGGACCAATCCACCTAGACTTTAGTTTTCCTGGAAATATATGAAGTTTGGAATCATAAAGAAGAATTTTATCTCCTTTTTGGAAATGTTTCCGAGCCACCATTTGATCATGTCATTTCTTAGACCTGTCCTTGGCAATCTTGGAGTTCAGGTAAGCATCATTTCTTACTTCCTCAATCTCATTGAGGTCAAGAAATCTCTTTAGGTCGGCTCTTTCTAGATCCATGTTAAGCTTTTTAATGGCCCACCAAGCTTTGTATTCAATTTCCACGAGGAGGTAGCATGCTTTTCCATAAACCAGACAATACGAAGACATCCCAAGAATGTTCTTGAAATCTATTTTGTATGCCCACAACGAGTCTAGTAGCCTGAGCGACCAATCTTTTCTGTTTGAATTCACCACCTTCATTAAGATGGTCTTAATCTCCCTATTAGCTAGTTCCACTTCGACCACTCGGTTCGAAGGGGATGATATGAGTGGCACTTGTTTCACCTATATTTAGCTAGAGGTTTTTTGTAGTAGTTTGTTATAGAAATGGGTACCTCCATCATTACCATGATTTGGAACTCCAAATCGAGAAGACAATCTCCTCTTTTAGAAATTTAAGCACCACCCATGATCATGGTTTTACAAGGAATCGCCCCGACCCATTTGGACACATAATCAACTCTCACCAAGATGTATGAATACCCAAAAGACATAGGGAATGGCCCTAGGAAGTCAATTCCCTAAACATTGAATATGTCTACCACCAAAATTGCTTTGAAGGGCATCATGTTACGGCTAGTAAGCTTCCCGAGTCTTTGGCATCGATCACACGTCAAAGATGGTACGAGCATCTTCAAGAGGGATGGCCAAGAAACCGCATTGTAGGATCTTCATGGTTGTCTTTGTGAAGCAAAATGACCTCCACAAGCATTTTCATGGCAAATGGCTAAGGATCCCTATTGTTCCTCTTAGAAGGCCACACCTTCCGATGACGGTTGCCATAGTATTTGAACATAAATGGTCTTCCTAATAATAGGAATGAATTTTCATGTAAGAAGCATTTCTTTTGTCCTCGTGTTTCCAATCAATTGATCTCCTCATTGCTAACAATTAGCAATATGAGCATACCTCAAGGCATTCGCACAAACAATAGAGACTCCTCAGTGAACTCCATCATTAATGGGAGGACTGTGGGGTCATGAGCTATGGTCAACTGATACGACCGCTACTACATTCTCAACCCCTTCTTGTATTTGATTTGGAGGTTAAATTCCTGGAGTAGGAGAACCCACCTGATAAGTCTTTCCTTAGCATCTTGTTTCATTAACAAGTACTTCAAAGCAGAGTGGTCTGTAAAAATAACAATGAATGACCCCATGAAGTATGCTCGACTGTCTAAGGCATGCATCATCGCTAGCGCCATTTTCTATGGTGGTGTAATTCCTCTATGCTTCATTCAGAGTCTTGTTCGCATAGTAAACCATGTAGGGCTTTCCATCTTCTCTCTGCTCAAGAACTGTCCCAATGGAAAAATCACTTGCATCACACATTACTTCAAAGGGAGTTTCACCAAGTTTTACTACGGGGTGCAAAAGAGGTCAGCTGTGTGTGACTTCAACTCCTCAAGCTCTATCAGCACCTTCCATCCCAAAAATTTGTATCCTCACTCCTCGCCAGCCTCATGTGAGAGGTTTGCAATTTTTGAAAAGTCCTTAATAAATCTCAGAGAAACCTACATGGCCAAGGAAATTGCCTTATGCCTTTAACATTTGTGGGAGGTATGTACTGTAAATAAGCTCAACTCTCACCCCTTTGTTTGAGATGAGATACGCTCCAAGGACACCTTTGATGTACCATGAAATGGAACTTCTCCAAGAAAACCAAGTTTTTCTCGATCCATCTATTTAAGATAGTCCTGTTGGCCAAGCAATCCTCGTGCGCCCCCATATATGGTGATGTCATCCATGTACACCTCCATGATGCGTTCCACCATATCACTAAAGATACTGAGCATACACCTTTGGAAAGTGGCAAGTGCATTGGTGTGAGCCCAAAAGTTATTCTCCTTCGTAGGCATAATTTCCAAAGGGACAAGTGAAGGTGGTCTTCCGATCCTCCACAAAGATTTCAATTTGAAAATATCTAGAGTAGCCATCTAGAAAGCAATAAAATGGGTGCCCGGAAACTCTCTCTAGAAGTTGATCAATGAAGGGCAAGGGAAAATGGTCCTTCCTTGTCACTACATTCAGCCTCCTGTAATCTATACATACCCTCCAACCTGTGGTGAGGCGTATAGGCATATCTTCTGTTTTCTCATTATGTACAATAGCGAACCCTCGACTCCCAGTACAACCTTAGTGTGGCCTACCAAGGGACTGTCTAAAATAGAGTAGATAAGACCGACCTGTAGTAATTTTAGAACTTAAGCACGTACCACCTCTTGCATGTGGGGATTCAATCGTCTATGTGGTTGTCACACCGATTTGGCTTCTTCCTCCATGTAGATGTGATGAGTGCAAACCAAAGGGCTAATTCCCTTTAAATCTGAGATTTTTCATCCAATGGCTTGCTTGCACTTCCTGAGGATTCTTAGCAAATTGTCCTCCTGTGAGACGTTTAGGGATGAAGAAATAACCACGGGCCATTGGTCGCCCTCCTCTAAGTATGCATATTTCAATTCTATGGGGAGGGATTTTAGATCAAGCTAGGAGGCTCTCCCTTTCTTGCCTTTTCAACAACAACAGGGGGAGGATTTCTTCCTTCTTTTTCCAAGGACAAAAAGCAGCACACAAATCTGAGAGTTCATCCAAAGTTTCAGCACTTCGCGAATTCCTCTATCAATTCTACTGCGGACTACAAATGGCCACACTGCCTCTCCACTATGGTGTCAATCAAACACACATCTTCTAGGTTTTCTTCCTCGGGGTGAACATGCTTCTTACCGAGGTGAAAAATGTTTAAATTCCAAAGGTCATATCGCTAAAAGTGAGCCGCATAACCCTGCTTCGACGCTTGATGTCACATTGGTAGTAACCAAGAATGGCCTTAGCATAATGGGCACATAATCACCCTACGCCCATCGGGTCTGCATCAAGAACAACAAAGTCCACTAGGTAAGAGGAATTTATCCACTCCGCACCAAGACATCTTCCACAAGGCCCTCGGGAATTTATCGAATTCGTCTCGCTAAAGACAAGGTGATAGTTGTGGGTTTCAATTCTCCTAGCCCCAACTACTTATAGATTGAGTAGGGTAACAAGTTGACTGGGCCCTCAAATCTAGTAATGCCTTCTCCACACAAGTTCCTCTGATGTTCACTGATATGGTAGACACCCCGATTCAGACACCTGAGTCTTCAGACCGTATGGTGGCACTCACCCATTTTGTCAAAAGGCCTCTTTTCATACATTCGGCCCTTTAATAGTGCATAAGTCCTTAAGGAACTTAGCAAGTATAGCTGGAACTTGTTTAATCATGTCTCAGAGGGGATACACTTTTCACCTACCTCAACACTTCAAGAATCTCGCCTGGTTGTTCATCCTTCCTCGCTTTCTTAATGCTTGAGGGAATTGTGGGGTATGCTTTTTCATCATATCTTCTTGATCACTATCTATTCCGTCTCCTCATCTTGTCCTTCTCTAGCTTCATCAAGTGGTTTAGGCATTGGTTACTCAATTTTTTTACTACTTCTCAAAGTGATAACTGCTTTTACTTCATCCATTTTAGGAGAGGTTTCACCCGAGTCAGCGATGAGTGCCTCAAACACTCATGCCATACTCTGCGTCTGTCTTATGGTTTTAGCTTAATTTTACGAATAAATACGTATTTTTATAGCCCGATATCTAATTCTTGCATTTTGTGTGAATAGTAGGTGGAACGGGAAATTTTTGAGATCATTTCAAGGTAAGAAAGAGCAGTGCCGGCAGCACGCCACACACATAACGTCCCAACGCCGCAACGCTGGGTCATGAAGATAAGTCAACAGTACAACATCACGACGTTGCAACTTCGCGACGTCAGCGCGATTTCTCCATCACAATCATTAAAAGAAAAAGGACCGTAATTTGAGGATAGGAAAAATGTACGAACTAGTATAATTGAGCGCAGCAAAGAACACGTAAATCAAGTGGAGTAAGACACTGTTTTTTTATTTTCTTCTTTCCCGAAAGACTCCGCCGATGTTTTATAGATTGATTTTGTGTATACCCGAAGTTCGCATGTTCTTAGATTCACATGTATTCGTTGAACCTCGTCACATTTGCATGGATTAAGATTTTGATTTATATTATTCAGTTATTTATGACTTGTTAGTATCTGCTCTATATCTATGAATTATATTCATGTGATGTCTGGCCAACATTGGCATGATTTTTCCGGGTCTCCGAGATTGAGAGATGACGCTCAGTGGATCCGATAGGAGGACCCTACAATTCCTGGTGACATAGATATCCCGATTCGAGGGCGAAGGTAGCTAAGGTTAGAACATTTAAGTGTTTCTCTTCGAAGCACTGGTCGGGTAGAGATACACTCAACCTCGCTAGCGAGATAGGCGATACACTTCGAGAGAAGTATCTCGGTAGGGCAATGACCACCCCCGCTATCACGAGTCGAATAGATCGAATACTCGATTTTCTAGGTAGTAATCCATCAAAGTGGCAAAGAGGAGACAAAGCCCTAGTCTCCTGGCCAACACAGAGAAATTACTAAGATAAATTAGCTTGCAGTAATCATACATTAGTTAATTTTATTGGCCCAAAGCTTTCATCCGTATAATATTCAAAGTTAAACTCACATCAATCTTATTCTTTCCCTCAGATCATATCCAGATTTCTAGGTACATCAGGACATTTTTGATACGATGCGTGCACTTGCGCACATAGGCGTATACATTTCACACATCGCGCTTTCGGTTTATCAAGTTTTTGGCGCCGTTCTCGGGGCAAAGTTTAGTGTTGATATTGACAACAAGGCAATTAGATATTACTCTTGAATTTTTATTTTTATTTTTTTTTACAAGTGCTGGTAATTTGGTCTTTCTGTTTCGTGTGTGATTGCAAGGTTGCGTGAGTGCACGCGACGACGGATCGTCAATTTTACATCCGTTGATCCCGAGTCGAGTAACCTTACACCGACATGCCGAGAACTAAGAACAACACATACAAATCTAGCAATCACGCCAGGTCGCTGAAGAGTACGATTCGCCATGAGCAAAATAGTCACAAAGGGACCGTAATGGGAATAATCTATGAATCATGCACCCAGCCGCTTATACAAACAGATGATCCATTCACGCCGCTGGGGAAGAGTTTGCCTTACCGCCTACAAATTTTGTTCGGGACGGCTATTCAAGACCACCTATTCAAAAAAACAAATCTCGAGTTGAAGTCAAGAACCCATGTAGACAAGTGCTTCCGTAACATCCCGCTCCATGGATTGCCCAATGAGAATCTGAATATGCATTTGACCAACTTCCTCGAATTCTGCGACACAATCAAGTACAATGGAGTCACTAAAGAGGCACTCAGGTTAAGATTGTTCCCCCTCTCACTAGGTGATAGAGCCAAGCATTGGTTGACAAGTCAACCACCGGATTCCATTACTGCATGGAACAACTTAGTGCAGAAGTTACTGACCAAGTTCTTCCCATCTGCAAAAATTACACAATTGGTGCAAGAGATCAATACTTTTGGACAACTAGAGGGAGAGAACCTGGCAGAAGCATGGGATAGATTTCACGAACTGTTGAGGAAGTGCCCACATCACAGACCGACCGTGATGGATATTGTGTCCATACTTCTATAATGCCTCGAGGAATGCGACTGTAGCAAAGATCGATGCCCCACAGAGGGGCGCTAATGAAGAAGACCACGGACCAAGCATATGAAATCTTGGAAGATGCTGCTACTAATACTAATCAGTGGCCTAGAGATAAGATTACACCAGTGAAGGCCATAGGCGGCACAGATAACGAGGTTCTCAGCAATCTAGTGACTCATGTTGCACAGCTTACTAAACAACTGACTAGACAGCAAGGTACTACGAATGCCATACAAACCAACCCACTGAGTCAGGGTGAATTTCGTGGAGGACAAAGACAACATCATAGAATGCCACTGGAAACTGCAACAATAGAGCAGCCCAAGATGTGGTCGAGGTTTAATTAGAGTCAGCCACGACAATAGGGTCAGTATGGGGGCAACAACTATCAGAACCAGAATCAAGGCCAAGGGTGGCGTGAATAATTTAATAGTCGTAGAATGTGGTTATGGACAGCAGGAACAATCAGAACAACATGCCACTAGCCCGAGTAAGAGAACCCCCTCCCAAGAAAAAGGTGGACTTGGAACAAGCTCCTTGCGAATGCTCACTCTACATACCGCGCCTTTTATGAATGAGACAAAGGCGAATATGCAACACCAAGCCACCCAATTGAACAATTAAGCAACATAGTTGAGAAATTTAGAGGTGCAAATGGGCCAAATGGCCAATCTATTGACAGAAAGGCAGCCGGGTTCCTTACCAAGCAACTCAGAAGTGAACCCGAGACGAGAGGGGAATGAACATGTAAAAGCAGTCACATTGAGAAGTGGTAAAGAATTGGCACAGGGGAAACCCCCAATGACAGAGGAGGTAGAACCGAGGGAAGTCATCCGCACTAGCCTAATGATAATGGCGTAGAGGGAACAACCCCTAAGAGAATCACCAGGGAGAAGAAACTGAAGCAAAGGATTGTCCACAACCCATAGCCCCACTCAGATCCCCATACTCTAAAGAAGCATGTCGGATGCGCTCACCAAGTTTATGGAAGTATTTAAGAAACTGCACATCAACATTCTGTTTGCTGATGCTCTGGAACAAATGCCAAGTTATGTCAAATTCATGAAGGACATCCTGTCTCATAAGAGAAGACTGGCAGATTTCGAAACAATTAACCTAACTGAGGAATGTAGTGCCATCCTTCAAAGGTTTGAAGAAAAGCTAAAAGACCTGCATAGCTTACTATCCCCTGCACCATCGAAAACGCTATCTTTGAGAGAGCTTTGTGTGATTTGGGCGCCAGTATTAATCTCATGCCCCTATCCATATTTAGACGTTTGGGGTTAGGTGAAGCTCGTCCAACTACAGTCACACTCCAGCTAGCAGACAGGTCCTTAAAGCATCCAAGAGGGGTGATAGAAGATGTCTTAGTGAAGGTTGACAAGTTCATTTTCCCAGCAGTTTTCATTGTATTAGACATGGAAGAAGATAAAGAAATACCCATAATCTTTGGTAGACCATTTCTTGCAACTAGGAGAGCAATGATTGACGTTCAGAGGGGAGAGCTAAAATTGAGAGTGCAGGAGGATGAAGTCAAGTTCAACGGTTCGGTCGTGAGACATCCGTCGAGGAGCGATACATGCCTACGACAGAGACCGTAGAGACTATAGTGTCTAGCCAAAGTGGTCTCATTGATCCTTTGGAGGCTAGCCTAACACAGAGTGATTCCGAGAATCTGGGCAAAGAGGTAGAGGAGTATGTAAAATGGATGGATTCCTTCGAACCCAATAGAAGGAAATATTTTGAATCGCTAGGTGAAAATACTAAACCCAAGTACATCTCGTTGAACAACCACCTAAGATGGAACAAAAGTCATTACCTGAAGGCCATTTGAAGTATGTTTATCTTGGGGTGGCCTCACCTACCAATGATCATTTCAAATAGCCCCCGAGCGTAAATGGGAGGAAGATAAGTTACTGAGGTCCTTAGAGATCGAAAACGTGGTTCTGATGGTCTCTGGCCGATTTAAAAGGGATTCGCCCTTCTATGTGCATGCATCGAATTTTGTTGGTAGATGGTCATAAGCCCTCAGTGGAAGCACAGAGGAGATTGAATCCAACTATGAAAGAGGTAGTCCGCAAAGAGGTATTAAAGTGGCTAGATACCGGGGTTATTTATCCTATTTCCTACAGTGCATGGGTTAGTCCGGTACAAGTAGTACCTAAAAAAGGAGGAACAACCGTCATTAGAACCGAGGATAACACATTACCGCCTTCTCGAATAGTCACCAGTTGGAGAATTTGTATTGATTATCGGAAACTGAATAAGGCTACTCAAAAAGATCATTTCCCATTGTCGTTTCTGGATCAGATGTTGGATCGATTAGCCTAGATTACCGAATACTATTGCTTTTTGGATGGATATTCCAACTACAATCAGATTTCTATCGCCCCTGAAGATCAGGAGAAGACAACATTCACATGTCCCTACGGTATATTCGCATTAAGGCAAATGCCCTTCGGTCATGCAACGCGTCTGCACATTCCAACGCCAGATGATGGCCACAGCCCTCCGATATGGTTGAAAAACAACGAGGTCTTCATGGATGATTTTTCGTTTTGCAGCTCCTTGACAATTGTCCTGAGAATTTGAGGTCGGTGTTGATCGGGATGCGAGACCAACCTTGTACTCAATCGGGAGAAGTGCCATTTTATGGTAATAAGAGGGTATCAGGTTGCATCGGGATTGCAAGAGAATGTAGGTGACAGAGCAAAGATTGAAGCAAACGAAAAATTACCTCCACCCTCATCTGTAAAATGGATAAGAAGCTTTTTAGGTCACGCTGGATTCTATAGACGCTTCATCAAAGACTTTTCTCAGATTGCAAAGTCGTTGTCTAATTTAACGGCTCCAAGGGACACCATTTGAGCTCGATGCACATTGTATGCACAAGATTTTCGGGCCTTGAAAGATAAATTGGTATCGGCTCCTATTGTAGTAGCACCAGATTGGGCCTTTCCATTTGAGCTAATGTGTGACGTAAGTGACTATGCGATTGGAGCAATGCAAAGAAGAAAAGAGAAAGAATATTCCAAGTGATCTACTATGCTAGCCGAACCTTGAATGATGCCTAAATAACTATGCTACCACCGAAAAAGAACTATTGGCCATTGTCTTTGCCTTGACAAATTTAGGTCTTATTTGATTGGCTCATGTAGTTGTCCACACTGACCATTCCGCCATAAAATACTTGATGACTAAAAAGGACTCCAAAC
Source organism: Tetrastigma voinierianum (assembly GCA_016808115.1). NCBI lineage: Eukaryota > Viridiplantae > Streptophyta > Magnoliopsida > Vitales > Vitaceae > Tetrastigma > Tetrastigma voinierianum. Next base: position 22,616 of record JAEQBH010007957.1, on the reverse strand, counting down.
CCAGACTAATCCGGTGGGTTCTCTTGATGCAAGAATTCTATTTGGAGATTAAAGACAAAAAGGGAACGGAGAATCTAGTTGCAGATCATCTATCACGGTTAGAAGGGGCAAGTGATGAGGTCCAAGTGAATGACGACTTCCCGATGAGCAAATCTCTAGCTAATAAAGATGTATATGGTTCCAATGGGTTCAGACCACGGAATGATTCAGGCCAAGGTGATCCCTCCAAAGTCAGCTATCAACGTAAAAGAGGTTCTTCGCACACTTGAAACACTACTATTAGGAGGAACCTATTCTATACAGGCATTGTGCTGACCAAGTGATCAGGAGATGTGTGCCCGAAGATGAAATGAACATTATTCTGAACCACTGCCACACTTTACCATATGGGGGACATTTCGGTGGCCAGAGAACAACAACCAAGGTACTTCAATCAGGCTTCGACTGAACTAGCTTATTCAAGGATGCTCATCAGTCAGACCACATGATAAATGCCGCCAATGGGGAGCATTTCTAGGAAAGGACGAATCGCCCATGCACACAATTCGGTGCTAGAATCGGTTGATTTACGGGGCGGATTTCATGGGTCCATTTCCTTCTTTAATAAATCTGCACATATTGCTGGTAGTAGATTGATGCGCTTCTAAGTGGGTTGAAGCAATACCAACCCACACTAATGATGCTAGGGTAGTGGCCCGCTTTCTTCGTTACTCACATATTCTCACTGTCAAAGACTTCGAAAGACTGACATGTATAATCTAAGACTCATTTCGCAATAAGATGATTAACAAAGTCTTACATTAAGTATGGAGGCGACATCGAACATCCTCGCATACCAATCTACGCATAAATGGGTAAGCGAGGTATCGAATCGAGATATCAAGTCCATTCTAGAGAAAATACTCAACAGCCCAGAAGGATTGGTCTAAAAAGATTGAGGATGCACTCTGGGCATACCGAACATTTAAACACCATTAGGTATGCTCATTTCAAATCGCTTTTGAAAGCATGCCACCCGTGGAATTGAGCATCGAGCCTATCGGGGCAACTCTAAGAATCGAACATGGACGCACACAATGGAGAGAATCAATAAGCACAAAATTTCAAGAATTGACGACTCGCAACGGCTTTTATGAGAATGGTCTCATATACAAGGAAAAGAACAAAGTTTGGCATGATAAACATATTGCCAGGAAAGAATTCGAGGCGGGACAACAGGTCCTCTAATTCCCGACTCAAACTCTTTCTCGGAAAATTAAAGTCAAGATGGTCGGGACCATTCAGTGTGACCCAAGTTTTTGCACATGGAGGGGGTGGCAAGCACGCATCCGCAGAAAGGAACATTCAGTTAACACCCAACTAGCTGAAGTAAAGACTGGGGGGGCGTAGTTCCATGCGACAAGGTAATTTTCATTCCATTGAACATGCTAGAAGTATAGTAAGCAGTCATATAAGCTCAGGTTCCCGGGCACATTGAGATTCAGGGCCGTCGAGCTAACGACATTAAACAAAGCGCTTCTTGGGAGGCAACCCAAGCTTTTCTAGAAATTTTCCTTCCATAGTTTAAGTTTTATTGTGTGTTTTCATTTTTATTTCTGCTTGGTCTCCCTTCCGTAATCGGGATTTTCTTTCGTCAGTTCAAGCTGTGGCCCGATACCGAAGGTGATGTGGAGGATCCGCCGAGAAAACTCACTAAAAAGTTAAAAGGGTCACCAATTTCACTAGGGGTTTTCATACCTTTAGAACCTTTTGTTGAAAATTTCATTTTGGCCTTCTTCGTAACATCGCGATACTGGTAGTTCCCACCTCTTGAACATCGCGACGTTGCCTCCCAACGCCGCGACGCCGGGCTATTTCCTTCTCCGAACATCGCGATGTTAGATTCCAACGTCGCGACGTTGGATTTATAGCTTCTCTACAACGTCACAACGTTGGATCCCAACGTCGCGACGTTGGATTTATACCCTCTTTGGAACGTCGCGACGTTGGATCTCAATGTCGCGACGTTGGTAACTCCACCCTCAGGAACGTCGCGACGTTGCCCTGTTTATTGACTAGTAGCCCTTCATATTTTTGTCCTACCCTCACACACCCCTTCCGGAATCCTCACACACACCCGTCGGAACTCATTGTTGCAACCTCCGACCACCTAGCCGCCTCTACCACCACCAGTCTTCACCCCCTCACGACACTCCTCCACCCCTTTCTCGCGCATCCATCCTCATCATCATGCAGTAGTGCCCTAACTCCACCCTTATCGGCTCCTAGTGAGTTTGGCATTTTCTTGGTGGGTCGGCACCGTCTAGCCCCCATCGTTAGGTCTGGTTCAAGCTTGCAAGCACCTTAGGGGCACCTAGAGGTTGTGGCGCCTCCGACGACCTCTTAGCCCCTGGTCCCGCAGCACCCCAGGTGCCTCGACCCATTGCCTCGTCACCTGGGCGTGGCCTCCTTTGTGCCATTAGGCCCCGGTGCAACCCTTGGAGCTTAGGATGTCTAGACCCACCCCTCTGCCCCTATGTCGGGTAAGCGGCAAAAATTGACCGCTAAACGGGGTCGGGCCAATGAGGACCCGACTCTGAATTTCGACCTCACAAACTTTGTCAATGAGGGTGCCGCCGATCGGTTTGGTACCATATGTAAGAATCGGTCCTTCATCAAGGAAAAGGGCTTCCACCACCCCGACGATTTCTTTCGCAAGACCATTGTGACTATGGACGGTGGCCAACCACCTCGGGTCCAACTCCAGACGAAAAAGGGTACGAGAATCTCTACGCCAACCTCGCTCCCATGTCGGCCAAAAGGTCCGAGGCGCAGGTTGTTAGACTTCAAAGGCGTAGTCCATCAATCAATTCTATAATCTCACCGGTCCCCGAGCCTCTTTGATCTGGCCTCTATGAGCTGCCAGACTCACTCCCGAGGTCATCCGGGGTCCCGACTCAAGGCAAGGAGTGGAAGCTTAATAGCAAGGGCACGCCATGCACTTAAAGGCAAACATTTAGCCTATATTCCCTGTCCGCACTTCATCACATCGCGGGGCCTCATCTCGACGATGAACATGTGTTAGTGATCCGCTGCCGTGCCCCCGCTTCAACTATGCCATCATTCAGGACATTCCCTTCGATGTTGGGCAGATTATAGAGGATGCCATCATCCATAACCGGGATGCTAAAATGAACATGGGGCACCCTTTTCTCATATACGGCCTATGAAAACGAGCCGGGGTGCCCTTACAAGACAATGAGGCGTGGATACACCCCATTAAAGCTATAATGGTCAAGCGTGACAAACCGAGTATACCACGACCTAAGGGAGTGTACGACTCGGGCAATGAGCCCTCGGACGAGGATGATGTTCGAGAGTATCAGCCCAGTTTGACCTCCCGATCGATCCTCAAGGAGACGCTGGGCCGTCATCCACTCACTCACCACCCCCCTAGCCGACCTCGGAGGCGGCCCCATCCAGTCCCACCCCTGACCTAGAGGACCCAGTGCTCGCACTCACTGACAGCTTTGATGCCTTCTGGGACGAGACACAGGAGCACCGAGTCCTCATTACCCAAGATATGGAGGCCCTCCGCGTTGACATACACACAGTCCTCGCCAACCAGGCGACCATTCTCCGCAATTAGTAGTCCCTCCAAGACCAGCTCCCCCGTCTTCTCACTCTCCACCAGCCACCGCCGCCACCGCAGCAGTGACACGACCGCTCACCAGGGAAGTTCCCTTCACCCTCTCTTGTTCTTTTATAGCCAATGGGAACACCGACACATCCGCTTGAAGGGGGCGTGGATTGGGCTTTGTTCTATTGCATGTTTGTGGACAGTTATTTTATTTTCGTATTCCCGTTTAGTTTAGTTTTCATATATTCTCATTTAGTTTAGCTTAGTTTATGCTCGCTTATTTTAGTATGTCGTAGTCCCGTGTTTAGTTTATGTTTTTTTTTTTTTTTTTTTCTTATGGTAGGTCATTGCTCGCTTGTTTTTAGTCAATTGGAGTCCCTAATATTAGGTTTTATCGACGCTGAGAGTGTTTAGGTACAGCGTGATGCCATGTTTGAGATCTCGAGGATCACTTTTGACCGATTCCACTATCATCATGGAAAAACAGAGTATAACTCCAAAAGGATTCGTAGGGTGTTAGATGCCTCCAATTAGGGTGGAATAGGGCGGGAGGCAGCGAATCACCTCCGGATATTCAAGAAACCATTTCAAACGAGCCTATCACACCACACACAGATGACCTCTAGTATGCCTAGGTGTCGAGGCCCTGGCCAATAAGGCTCAATGACTGAACCCCGGGAGTCTCTAAACAATTCAGCATGGACAATCCTAAATAAAAGGATTGCCTCTGCTTCCCAAACAAAAAATAAAATAAACAAATAAAATTAATAATAATAATAATAATAAAATAAAAAATAAAAATAAAAAATAAAGAGAAAAAAGGAAAAGAGAAACATAGAACAGATTAAGTGGGATCTTCCAATCTAATCCAGATAGTCCTAGGGGCTTTCAAAGCCCAATGCCCTAAGCCAACTCAAGGCTTCAGAGTTCCGCTCTTTACTGTGGATTGTAAGACGGAAGTTTCCTACAAATTAGTGGTCCTAGGTTTAGCTGAGTGTTCTAGCGATGTTCGAGGGGAACTCGCCAAAGGCCCTTAACCAACTGGGGAGTCACCAACTAATCCCCGCTTATATGAACACTTAGAATAAAACTTACGGGCACTAGGTTTTTCATTATGTGTAGGTATGTTAATGACTACAAATCCATGCTCCTATTCTTCCAGAGTTAGATTCTCCCACCATGTGAGTTGTCTCCAGTTCGGGGGCATCGGAACCAAGGTGATACGCTTAGAGGCTACTTATTCAATGCACATAGGGTCCTTAGGAAAGGCTATTGAATGCCTCGGAGGTTGAGGCGCTTGTCAACTGCACCGAGTTCAAATGAATTCTTTCGAAAGTCGAACACCCTTACGGATCCCCTGAAATTCGAACAAAAAGGCAAGAGTGTGAGTCGGTCCATTTTGATCCTTTGTCTATCAGCATGTGCTTCACAATCCTAGTGTTAGGTTATAGTATGTAGGTTGTGTGTTCGGTTTAGAGTATGTTATTGCTTGGGGACAAGCAAGAAGCTAAGTTTAAGGGTGTGATGAGTGCCTAAAACACTCATGCCATACCTGCGTCTGTCTTATGGTTTTAGCTTAATTTTACGGATAAATACGTATTTTTATAGCCCGATATCTGATTCTTGCATTTTGTGTGAATAATAGGTGGAACGGGCAATTTTTGAGATCATTTTGGAGGAGAGAGAAGAAGAGCATAAAGCTGGCAGGCATGTCGCGACGTCCCAACGTCGCGACGTTGGGTCAACATGAAGAGGAAGTCAACAAGTGGCCAACGTCGCGACGTTGCAACTTTGCGACGTCAGCGCGATTTCTCCATCACAATCATTAAAAGCAAAAGGGACCAGAATTCAGGATCGGAAAACGCACTCTGACACAGGCAATGCAGCGCAGCAAGAATGACGAACCGCGGAGAAGACAATTGCTTTGTATTTTCTTTCTTCCCAAAGACCGTTGATGTTTTATAGATTGGATTTTTATGTATACCGAGTTCGCATGTTCTAGATTCACATCTAGGGTTTTGTTGAACCCTGTCACATTTGCATGGATTAAGATTTTGATTTTATATTATTCAGTTATTCATGACTTGTTAGTATCTGCTCTATATCTATGAATTGTATACATGTGATGTCTGGCTAACATTGGCATGATTTTGCTGGGTATCCGAGATCGAGAGATGAGGACGCTTAGGGATCTGAATAGAGCGACCCTCGGTCAATTCATTACATAGAGATATCCCAATTCCGAGGGTGGCGATTAAGGTTTAAACATTTAAGCGCTAAGATCAGTCATGTAGATACACTCAACCTCGCTAGCGAGATAGCGATAACACCAGAGAGAGGGTATCTCGTAGGCACGATCACCCCGTCATCAATGAGTCGTGAATAGACTGAATAGTGATTTTTCTAGGTAGTAATCCATCGTAAGTGGCGTAGGGAGACAAAGCCCTAGTCTCCTTAGCCAAATACGTGCTAGAAATTACTAAGATAAAATTAGTTTAGAGTAATCTCATACATTAGTTAATTTTTCATTCACGCTTACGCCTCGATAATATCCAAAGGCTAGACTCGTAAATCAACGCACTTTTTCCCTTTGATTGATATCCATACTTAGGTACACCGACATTGATACGACGCTGCAGTAATTTTGGCGCACATAGGCGCATACATTTACATCACGCTTCGACACTGTCATCTATTTCATGAACTCCCCGGGGTTTTGCCGTAGCCTGCGGAGTAGAACTTCCATTTTTCATGATGTTGATTGGTCACCTTAGAGATGGAATACTATAAGCTGTCAAATTTTTTGCCAATTCATTCTGGAACCCATCTATTCTCTTTGCTCTCACAAAGTGTTTCCACAAAGGTCAACCCTATGATTAAACTTCACATTCACCGCTTTCTGCTCTTCCACACAATTACCCACCGCCTTGCTTAAATTCAGAATGGCCTGTTTGATTGGAGAAGTTGACTGTGGTTGTGATGGTTGAGAAGTTTAAGCATACCGTGGAGGAGCAAGAGGTGCATATTGTGGAGGTTTTGTTTTCTAGAAGAGATTTGGGTGATTTCTCCAACTAGTTGTAAGTGTCGCATATGGTGCATCAAGCCGATGGCTCAATTTACCAACAACATTTTCTTTACTCCACTAACATCTCCCCTACGTTTAATAGTTGGACATTGCCCTGCATGCTCATTGACTAATAAATGAAGCATGGCTTGTTTGGCAGGAATCTCAATCACCGCTGTACCTCATGAGGGTTTCTCATTTCTAGTTCTTCCAACCTTCTAGTTAAGGTGGAAACTTAAGCCATGTCTATATCCTCCGTAAGAGTACATGCCACCCTTGTACCGATTGGAGGTCTCATTCTTTCCATCTCCCTTGGGTTAGGCTCATCCTAACCTTTTGAAGCCTCAGCTACATAATTCAAGAAATCCAAAGCTTCCTCTGGATTTGGCTCAAGAAATCTCCTCCAAAACATAGTCTCTAGAAATTGCCTTCATGGCAGAGAGTTCCATCATAAAAGTAGTCAATTAGCTCGTCTCGCGTGTCAAACCCATGGTGAGGACAAGCATTCAGTGCTTCCATATACCTCTCTTACCATGCATAGAATTTTTCACTTTCAATGGCTGAGAAGGTGGAAATCTGCCTCTTCAAACAGTTTATTCTGTGAATGGAGAAGAATTTCTTTAAAAACTCAGCTTGCATCTCTGGGTCTAATTTCTCAGATGCCCTTACTCCTTGTGGAGTTTAGCAAAATTTTAGCTTTATCCTTCAATGTGAAAGGAAAAAGCTTGAGCCTCATTAGATCCGATGTGATAGTCTCCTCCTTGAAGGTGTTGCAGACCTCCTCAAACTCCCTCATGTGCGAGTAAGGGTTCTCACTCTCCAAGCCATGAAAAATGGGAAGAAGTGGCATAAGGTAAGGCCTAACAACCATTTGCTCAGTTGGAGGCACAATACAGGAGGGTGCACTCATTCGTGGAGGGTGCAGCATGGTCCCTCACTTCACCTAAATGCACTGAGATTCCCATTCACTCTTCGACTCGTTGTTCTTAGGTAGAGGTCCATCGGGTTAAAATTCAAGCCCAATTCGTAACTGATTTTCGTGGAATAACAGCTCACTAATCTTCCTTCACCTTAAACCATCGAACATAAACTTCTGAATGAAAAACACCGAACAACACCAAAAAGAAACCAAAATAATTCTACTAAAAAGGGTTAGTGTTAGCTAAGGAAAAATAATAAGGTATAAACAGTATAATGAAATCAAGTAACCTAGCAAAAGAATCATAGAAAGAATGAAAAGAGAAAAACATTCACCGTAACTCAGGATGAGGATCATAAGTGTTCAAAGACGTCATTTGCACTAAGGCACCATCCCCGATAACGGTGCCATTTGATTCGCATGTAGCCTCGTAGGGTATCTTAAATCACCACTTATAACCTAATAATTCCTCATACTCACTCGCAGTGTAGCCACTATAGTATACGTTTCTAGATCAATCGAATAATAATGGAGGTTTTTCAGCGTAGAAAGATCGACACTTAAGGTTTACTACCTAGCGATTATAATTGATATTGGGATTGGATAAAATAGTAGGTTTTGCAGTTGAAATCATAACCAAAATGAAGTAAAAATATGAAAGAATCTTTGAAGTGCTAGGTCACTGTGCTCGGGTTCCTAGGGAAATGAGGGGTTCTCTAGGTCTTTTCCTCACATCGGGGATAAGTAAATACATAGTTACTTTCCAACCTGGATCTCGTTTAACTATAAAACCCGACCCTCAATAACTATCCTTTGAAAATGGAATTCAATGTCCATTAATGTTCGCTTAAAAACTTGTCTCCTTGAGTCACCTTCCAATGGTTCATAAATGATAACTAATGAACATCACAGGATCTAGTAATAAGCATCCAATGAGCCCTAAAACCTTACCATAAACTAACCATTCAAGGTGAATCGAAGGGATTGAAACCTAAAGTCGAGGAAAGAACATCAATGAAATAGAATACATACGTTTGAAACATGAGGGCCCTATTCTTACCATAGTCCCCTTGCCCAATGCCTTCTACTCAAGGAAGTAGGGGCTTAACCACCCATCCTCCGAGTCACATCCTCAATGTGTTCGCTAGTGAGAAATGAGAAAATGAAAGAAAAGGGAGAAGAAAACTGAGCTTGTTCGACAAGCTTCCCTCCACTTCAATAATGAAAAATCTGATCTTTACAAAGTGTTGTTTAATTTATATATTACCCAAACAATACAAATTCAACAAAATAAACAAAAGCAAAGAAACTATTATTGTGGACAAAATGGGAAATCGTGTGCGATGAACAAAAGTCAAAAAGACTACAGAGAATTCGCAGGGGTCGTGAGAATTCCTTCGCACTACAAATTTCACAGGCTGTGAAAATTCCGCAACCCTTGCGAAATTAGCAGAGGTTTGCTGCTTCTTCTCTGTATGCTTCTCGTTCTGCCTTCTGGTTCTGCAGCTCTGAGTTCCAATTGATTTCTTCATGCTCGAGCTGCATCCTTATCTTCAATATTTATAGCCTGTGAAAACCACAAAAACTGCTATAAAATTGATCAGAATCATTACTATGTCTTTAACGTGCCAACTGGGTCAATTTGGCTTATTACTACGCAAAAAGAGCTCAAAACCCGGAGTTTTAAGAGTATGTAACAACACTATTCGCAAGAATCATCTTGGAAGCTTTATTTTTTTATTTTTTCTTTCATCCGTTATCATGGTTTTCGAATGGTGCAAATGTCATTCTTTTAAGTTTTCTACCTCCCTTAACTAACTTCGGGGTCAAGAACTCCCATACCGCTTGACATTAGGGTGTGTCAACACCCCTAAGAACTTAATTGTTCAATGGAGGAAGGCCACAAGACCAAACTCATTCCTCCTTGATGTTTTCTTTTTACAGCTTCTTTTCTTAATATTCTCATATCTCTTCATCTTAATGAGTTTGTCTTTCACAATCCCTTTTCTCATTTTCTTAAAATAACATTCCCCCAAACTTGTTCTTTTCTATCATTTATGTATTTTTTCTTGTAATATGGGCAAATAAGGGTTCTTAACGTAGGGATTATATTTAAGATGAAATTACATAATAATGGTTTCTCATTTGCCTGGATGATGAGATCAAGCATAGGCTCAAATAAGGGAACGAGTGTATGCTTATGCATTTCATAAGCAGAAGCGCAAAGGTCGGTTCCAAGGATGGCCTAAATCATTCCCTCTCGTTAGTGGTATTGCCTAGAATTTCGCCTTGACAAATAATCCAACAAGTTCTAGGACATTTGAGATATTACTGTTATGGATCTTAGAAGATGTTCCTGATCTTGGCACAATTTGTTTCAGAGTTACTGTTGACCATGTGCAAAGCTTATCAGGGTTTTTTTTATAACCAAACTGTTTACAAAAACATAATTATAGGTCTTATCGGTTCCATCAATTTATTAAAACCTTCCTTATTCTTGAAGTTCAACACATTTATCAATATCCTTACAACTTTCCTTTTCAATTCATCTCATCCTACCCCAATGCATCTAGCAGATGTTTGTTTGGTTTTGTGGATGTGTTATGTTATTTAATAGTTAGAATGTCCAATGAGATCAACAATTCGCTGCGTAGAAATGTAAAGGCACAAAGAACAACTTAATTCGATCAACACCAAATTCCACTAAACAATTCATGTACTTATTTGAAGAATTCCCACCAGAAATTTGGTTTCATTTATTCAACTGGTTATTTACCATAAGTCAACAATTTCAAATTATTAAACATAAAGGAAAGAGGATTTAAATAAAACAAATAAGAAATGAAAAATTATAAAAAAAAAAAATTGAACACGAAGCTTTGCAAACAATTTTCTATTTTATTGAATATGTCAAGGATTAGATATTGGGCATAGAAAGGGAGGAAAAGATGGATGAGCAGGCGAAATATTTTTACCTCGGGGCGCCTTTTCCTCGTCGGCCCCATTCTTAAATATTCTTCAACCTCCTCATCGTTAGTCTTTTTTTCCTATCGTGACTAGGGGTTTTATTTCACCGGTGTTTACAAGGTTCAAGGTCTTTTCTTCCTTGGATTCGGGCCGGGAGAAGGTGTCAGGGGTTTGTTACACCGAGGGACTATTGTAAGGCATACAAATTGAAATTATGATTTGTGGCAAAGGATATCTCTTCTTGTTTGAGACTGTCTTCATAGCCCAATCCAAAATCTTCGCATTGCTTTCTGTCAACTCTCGCTGCCTTTTAGCTAATGATTCCAAGAGTGTCCTATTGTTGACTTGCTCATAGGTCATTAGGCGAAAACTTGGCTTGCAAAGTTCCAAACTATTCAACCAATTCTTGTCCCTTGACTTCGTACCGCTCTTAAGGAATTATTTCTATCCTCTAAAATCTTTGTATTAACCCCCGCTCATGTTTCCCCTCGTTTCACCCGTAAAGCCACTTCTCTGCGGCCGGGCTGACTTATGGTCGCGACATAAATTTTGTCTACGCCCATGATTTATGTCGCGATATAGTGAAATCATGTTGCGACAAGTTTTTTCGAGGTTCATCGGTGTTGTTGTAGCGATAGAAAGAAAACATGTCGCGACATAGATTCCTACCACTGAGATGAGGTTTTATATTTTTCTTTGTCGCAACAAAAAGAACAACTGTTGCAAAAAGGTTCAAACAGTGTCGCGACTTAACTTTGTTCGTCGTGACAGAGTTCTATTCTACCTCAAAATTTTTGCACATTTTCTTTTTCCACCATTCAACGCAAATGATATTATGCAATAAAGTTTGTCCACTTAGTTCATACTTGTGAGAACACATATTTTATCAAAACAGTCTTAATTCAAGCAAGAATAATAACTCTATCGCGACATAGTTCTCAAGAACATAGTTCTTTCTGGGTCTCGTTTGAAATTTTGTCGTGGATGTAAAAACTCTATCACGAGAGACTACGTTATTTCAACATTTTTTTTTGCTTCTTTTCGTCGAATTATCTCATTTTTCAAATAACACTTGCAAAACACAAAGTTACCTAATATTCCATAATTGGGCATAAAATAGATCCTCGAAACTGCTTAAAAACATTCCAAGAATAATGGATTAAAATATATGTGAGTTTAAGACTATTAGTCACCCATCCAAGAACTACTCGCCAAGCATGCTTAACTCCGGAGTTCTTATGGAATCCAAGGCATTGAAGTGAACACAATTCCGCTGTTCTAGCATCGCAACTTCTCTTAAATTGGCCGTTTCGATCACTATAACCAAATTATCTCTCGCTCCATGCCCCACGGCCCAAGATGAAATGCTCATAAAACATGTCCTTAAACTTAATCCTACGACCCATCCACTCATCACACCAACCTCCCTTCACCAAGTGGTTTCCACCTATAACTTTAGCCTCAACCGCCTAAAAGATTTTCATTCACTACCGTCTCTTAAACGATGGACTCCATGTGGCGAAACGGGAAAATCTCAAACGACGATTTTGATGGCTCGTAACTTGTAATCGGGTGCTCAGATCGATGATCGCACGGCGCTGATGGCGATAGGAAAGGCTAAACCTATTAGGACGACAAGTAGCAAGCTAGAATAGTACCCGTAAGAGGAAAAAAGAGGGGTTCAACACGAGGACTTCCCATAAGGTCACCCATCCTAGTACTACTCTCGCAAAAGCACGCATAACTCTAGAGTTCTGATGGGATCCGGTGCAGTCGTGTTGGTATGATCGCACCCGTCATGTTCCTACGTCGCAATCCTCTTATATTAATCATTTATGTTCACTATAATCAAATTATCTCCCGTTCCATGGCCCACGGCCCACCAAGTGCCTTATGAAACATGTCCTAACCTATCCCCTATGACCCATCCATTCCATTGTAGTTCGACCATCTTCCACCAAGCGTTTCCACCCATAACTTTCACCTCGATCTTCCAATCCACTTATCGTTTCCGCCGTTCGTCCTTAAAAGATAAGATCTTCCATGTGGCATAAAACGAAGAAAAATCTCAAACAAACGATTTCGGCGGCCCGTATCTTCCAATCGGGTGCTCAAATCAAAGATCTAAGCAGCGCCGATGATGCATGGAAGGGCCAAACCCATCGGGACGACTGCGACAAGCTAGAATAATACCCGTAAGAGGAAAAAATAGGGGTCCAACATGAGGTCTCCCATTTTAGTACTACTCTCGCAAAAGGACGCTTAATTGTTGAGTTCTTATGGGATCTGGTGCATTAATGCTGGTATTATCGCAACCTAAATGTTCATGCATCACAATCCACTTAAATCCATCGTTTATGATCGCTACAATCAAATTATCTCCCATTCCATGCCCCACGGTGCACCTAGCCCCTCATGAAACATGTCCTCACTGATATTGTACGACCCATCCACTCGCGGTTCAACCTCCCTTCACCAAGCTGCCTAATTCATAACTTTTGCCTCTAGATATTCTAAAACCTTTTTTGTTTCCATCGTTAGCATGTATCTTGCGACCTTTTTAGGATCTTAAATGAGGCAGAAAACGAGGAAAAATCTCATATACGCTATTTCGATAGCATGTATCTTGCAATCGAATGCTCAGATAGACGATCACTCGGCACCGACGGCAATGGGAAGGGCCATACCCATTGGGAAGGCAAGTGGCAAGCCATAATAGTACCCATAAGAGGCAAAAAGAGGTGTGTAACAAGAGTACTTCCCATGAGGTCACCCATCCTAGTACTACTCTCGAAAAAGCATGCTTAACTACAAAGTTATGATGGAATTCGGTGCATTAGTGCTGGTATGATCGCACCCATCATGTTCCCGTCAGACCCTTTAAATCCATCGCTTCGATCACTACAATCAACCCATCTTCTGTCTCCATGCCCTACGCCCATCTAGCGCCTCATGAAACATGTCCTTACCGATCCCCTACTACCCATTAACCTATCGCGTTCGACCTCCCTTCACCAAGCGCCCACCGATAACTTTCGCCGACTATCCGTGCTTGCCATTCGGCTGCCCATCCTTAAAAGATAATCTCCATGCTGTAAACGGGGAAAAATTTTAGACGCACGATTTCGATGGTCTATATCTAACAATCTATGCTCGGATCGACAATCGCCCGACGTCGATAGCGGTAGGAGGGGCGAACCCATTAGAACGACAAGTGGCAAGCTAGAATAGTACCCGTTAGAGGAAAAAATAGGGGAGCAACACGAGAACTTCCTAAGAGGTCACCCATCACAGTACTACTCTCACCCAAGCATGCTTAACTGTAGAGTTCTGAAGGGATCCGATGCATTAGTGTTGTTATGATCACACCCGTCATGTTCCAACATCGCAATCCTCTTATATCCATCATTTCTGTTTGCTACAATCAAATTATCTCCCGATCCATGCCCCATAGCCCACCTAGAACCTCATTAAACATGTCCTCAGTAATCCCCTACGACCCATCCATTCCATCGCAGTTTGACCTCCCTCCACCAAGCGTTTCCACCCATAACTTTGCCTCGACCATCCAAAAGGATTATCGTTTCCGTCATTCGTCCTTACACGATGAGATATTCCATGTGGCATAAAACGGGGAAAAATCTCAGACGCATTATTTCGATGACCCGTATCTTGCTATCGAGTGCTCGGATCGAAGATCACCCAATACTGAGAAGGGTCGAACCCACTGGGACGACAAGTGGAAAGCCAGAATAGTACCCGTAAGAGGCCAAAGGAGGGGTGCAACATGAGGACTTCCCATGGGGTCACCCTTCCTAGTACTAATCTCACAAAAGCATGCTTGACTGTGGAGTTTTGATGGGATTCGGTGCCTTAGTGCTGGTATGATCGCACTCGTAATGTTCTTGCATCACAATCCTCTTAAATCAACCGTTTCTGATCACTACAATCAAATTATCTCCCATTCCATGGCCCACGGCCCACCAAGCGCCTCATGAAACATGTCCTCACCGATCCCCTACGAGAGTCAACGAGACCCGTCCCTTCCATCGCGGTTCAACCTCCCTCCACCTAGCGTTTCCACCCATAACTTTCGCCTCGACTGTCCAAAAATCTTGTCATTTCCGTTGTTCGTCCTTAAACGATGGGATCTTCCATGCGGCAGAAAACGGGAAAAAAATCTCAAACAAGCGATTTCGACTGCCCGTATCTTAAGATTAGGTGCTCAGATCAATGATCGCCCGACGTCGATGGCGATGGGAACGCCGATCGCCGGGATCACCTAAGAGCTCAGACCCATAACTTTCGCCCTCGACCATCCAAAGCCGCTGCTCGGGCCGCTTGTCCCAAACGATGGGATCTTCCATGTGGGCGTAAATCCAGGAAAATCTCGACGCGCTGACATTTCCGACACTCAGATCTCAAGGACAGTGCTCATCAACATCGCCTGATGTCGAATAGTGCCAAAATAGCGCTATTTTGAGCACTTTTTGTGTACTAATCAACTTAATAAACCCAATTGGTACATTAAGGTCCCGGCTTTAAAACTGGTCGCATTTTGTGTCTATTTTTGTAGTTTTTGCAAGCTAAATTAGGCTAAAGTCATCGAGTCGACTAGAACACGAAGAATCCAAGCTGAACTCGGAGTTGCAGGTCACAAGTCAGAAGGAATTTGGAGCAGAGAACATAAGAAATCGAAGCACTGCAAAATTTTGCAGGGTTGCAAAAATTTTGCAACCTAGAGAATTTTGTAGGTTATGAATTCGCAACTCAGGTCTTCATAAACCCGCTTTTAACCATCTATATCTTTTCCTAAACTACCCTCTTAGTATTTTTGGTAGTTTATACATTTTTGTAATTTCCCTTGATTTTCTGAGCAGTATATAAGCCTCAATCAAGGCTCTGTACAGTAGATCACTTTATGCAATAAATTTTGGCGCGAAACCTTTCAAATTCTCTCCCCGCTCGTTTTCTTTCCCCATTTTCCTCATTTTCACTGGCCACAAACACCCCTTGAGGATGACAACTCAGAGGATGGTTGGCTAAGCTTCTAATCCTTGAAGAATAGGGCCGTTGGGGTAGGGTTTTGAGGTAAACTGCTGGTCCTCTTGTTTTTAGCGCATGCAGTTATTGTCATTTATGCCTCTATCTCTCACTTTAGGTTTAAATCCTTTTGATGTATCCTAAGTGACCAATACTTGGCAATCTTTGAGGGTTCAGTGGATGCTTATTACTAGATCCACTGAAACTCGTTTAGTTGCCATTTATTTGTCATTGTAGGGTAGATCAAAGGATCAGTTTTTACAGTCTTGAAACATAAATGCTATTTCTCAAGAGGAAAGCTATTAGGGTTCGGTTTTATAACTAAATGAAGATCCAGTTCGGGAAATGACTATAGGTCATTCTCCCAACGTGAAGAAATGGACCCGAGCACCTCTCAATTGCCCTAGAACCTCAAACCTAGTGGCCCGAGACTTCAAGGAGTTCTTTTTACATTTTATTACATTTTACTTGCAGTCTTCAAATCATCAACCCCACCGTTTTTATGAAAAACCTAAAATCCAAAGTAAAATCACCATTTTGAATCAACTGTTGGTTACCTACACGAAGAAAACCCATTCCTGTGTTCGACCCTAGAGCCACTAAGAATTGCAAGAGCTATGCTAATGCAAGAGGTTTAGGTTTATAAATATTTTTATTCCAAGCACCAAATCTCTACCCTGTGCATACTACGATTTTAGAGAATCAAAGGGCGCAGCTGCCGAGGATGGTGCCTAAGTGCAAGTGACGAGTTGTTTAACTTGTGATCCACATCACAAGTGTTGGTGAATTTTCAACCTTTTTGTTCTTATAGTAATTTACCCGTCAGCTTCACTCTAGGTTGATTCGATTTATATCATTAATATTAAAAATTTTATCTTCATTTTTTTTAGCTAACATTAACCTTTTTGGTAGCCTGTTTTGTTTTTGTCTCTTGTTGTGTTTTGTGCCCTTTTCGTAGGAGTTTATGCAACACTGGGATAGGAACATAGTAGCCGATTAGAAAGGAGTAGTGCTCCACAAGAATAGATCTATGAATTGAGCATACCAGGTGATCAGTTGGAGCCTCCACCTGAAGAGCAGCAGAGCCAACAAGGGACTCAAAGGAACACAAATGCATACAGAACAATGAGGGACCATGTACACACCCCAAGAGTGAGTGCACCTCCCCGTGACAGCTCTCCTCCGAAGGACATCACATCGCTTCCTATATAGTGCCCCCGCCCTCCCACTTTCCATGGAATGGAGAGTGAAAATCCCTATTCACACATCCGGGAGTTCGAGGAAGTGTGCAATACCTTCAAAGAGGACATCCCCAATGTGGATCTGATGAGGCTGAAGTTCTTCCCTCTAACTTTGAATGACAAGGCTAAAATCTGGCTCAACTCTTTGAGGCCGAGAACTATTAGGAATTGGGGAGATATGCAGGCATGATTTTTAAAGAAATACTTCAGCATCCATAAAACCAATAGTCTGAAGAGGGAAATTTACACCTTCACAGCCCAAGAAAATGAGAAATTCTACTAGTGCTGGGAAGGTACCTAGAGACCATCAGTGCCTGCCCTCACCATGGCTTTGATACTTGGATGCTGGTTAATCACTTCTATAATGGAATGTCCCATACTATGAAGCAATTGTTAGAGACTATGTGCGGAGGGGACTTCATGAGCAAACATCCAAAGGAAGCCATGGACTTCTTGAATTATGTGGTTGAGACATCTAAAGCATGGGATAAACCCAACCCCAAAGAAGCAAAGTATGATGAGACCTCGTGATCCAATTCAAGGGTGCATATACTCAATCACAAGAGACACGTGAGACAAGGCAAGCTATCCACCGTGGCTAAGGTCGAGGAGCTTGAAAATGAAAAATCAACATGAGGTCGAGCAAAGGATCGAGGCTTCTATGACTAACCAACCTTGTTACATTTGTCAGTCCATTGAGCACCGAGGAGAGATCCGCAAACTGCTCCTTCAACAAGGATATGATTTAGCCAGCATGCCAAGGTGGGTCAATGCAAGCCACCAGCCACCACCCCATATGGCAACACCTATAACCCTAACTGGAGGAACCATCCTAACCTCTCCTGGAAGCCAAAGCCTCCACCATATGTGCCCCCTGCTACACAACAACAGTGTGGCTCCTTATCTCAACCACAGCCACCACCATCCTCATCCCCAATTGAACAAGCTATCATGAACTTGAGCAAAGTGGTGCGCGAACTCAGGAGGAACAGAAAACAAAGGGAATGCCCATGCTAATCAGAGAATCGACACAATGGAAAGCACACTCAACAAAAGATAAATAACCTACACTCTGAGATTTCCCAAAAATATGATAACCTATAGTTTGAGATCTCCCAAAAATATGACAACCTGCAATATTCAATCTCAAGGTTAACCAACCGCCAAAGAGTGTGAAAGAGAAATTTCCTCTGTGACATAGCCCAACTTAGGGAGTGCATGAATTGAGCTCTTCCAGTGAGCCAAATCCCAGGATAGACGAAGTTAAAGTAGTTATCACTTTGAGAAATGGTAAGGAGGTTAAAAAACCAGTCCCCAAACCAGCAAAAGAAGGCTGAGAAGCAAAAGAAGCTGAACCAAAGGAGAAGGTGACCAAAGGGAATGCAATGAAAAATAGCACACCCCTACCTTTTCTGCAGGCACTAAAAGCAAAGAAAAAGGCCATCAACCAGAATATTAGAAGTGATAAGGCAAGTGAAAGTCAACATCCCCCTGCTTGACATGATTAAACAAGTCCCCACGTATGCCAAATTTTTGAAGGACCTATGCATAGTGAAGAGAGGGTTGAATGTCGACAAGAAGGCCTTCCTTACAAAACAAGTCAGTGCCATCATTCAGTGCAAGACTCCAGTAAAATACAAAGATTCAGGTTGCCGTCTACAATCTCGGTGAATATCGGAGGCAGTTGTGGAAAAGGCACTGCTAGACTTGGGAGCCAGTGTCAACCTACTGCCTTATTCAGTGTATAAGAAGCTAGGTGTGGGAGAGCTTAAGCCCACTTCCATTACATTTTCCCTTGCAAATAGATCCATAAAAATACCGAAGGGCACTATAGAGGATGTTTTAATACAAGTGGACAAATTCTATTATCCTGTAGACTTTGTTGTACTCGACATGTAAATCCGCTGTAGTGGGCTAATTATGTGTCCATCATCCCGGGAAGACCATTCTGGCCACTTCTAATGCGATTATCAATTGCGCAAATGGAGTTGGCAACTCACATCGGGAACATGACTAGAACTCAATATCTTCCACTTAAGTAAAAGCATATGCAAACAAATAAGAGGTCCATGAAATTTGCATAATTGATGCAATTTTGGGAGGAACAAGTCGATCGCAACAAATGTAGATAAAGCAATGAGGAACTGCTGACCGCCCCAAGAGCAAGTTAGGAAACTCAAGGCATGAATACCGAATAGGGGCACCGAAGAAAAAAGCAGGAAATTTTGCCTCATGTGACGGGGAGAAGCCACGAGCCTCAAAGTCGGATCTCAAGCCCCACACAACTAAAGTATGCATACCCGGAAGAACATGAACAAGGCCCTGGGGCTTTGTCATATCCTCCTACTCAACAACTAATAGGAAAACAACCCGTTGACATCCCCGTGGGAGAAACGCTATCAGTGGCAATCATTGATCCGAAGGGTATTAGCCCCGTGCCAGCCAAGAACCATCACATCTTACTCGAGGAGGAGGCAAAAACGTGCAACTAATGTGCATACGAAAGGGAGAAATGCCCACCCGCCTTACTACAAAGCTGAGGGTATGTATTGATTACGTAAGACTAAATGAGGTGACAAGTGAAAGTGACACTACTCCTCCACCCTCTGGCGACCAACTTTTGAAAGATTTTCGACCACCCTTCTACTATTTCCGGATGGCTATTCGTGCTATTTCAAACTGAAATTGCCGTAGAAGACTAAGAGAAGACAACCTCACTACCCATTTGGCACATATGTCATGATGATTCTTCGTCCGTGTAATGCCCCCGCTAAATTCCTGTTGATGGCCGCTTAGTATCTTCAGCGATTTGGTGGAGAGCATTATGGAGGTTTACATGGATGCTATTACAGTCTATGGAGGGAACTTTGAAGAATGCTTGATCAACTTAGAAACTGTCCTACATAGGTGTATAGAGAAGAACTTGGTTCTTAACTGGGAAAAATGCCATTTTATGGTCAACCAGGGAATTGTGCTAGGACATATTATTTCCAAGAAAGGAATTGAAGTTGACAAGGCGAAAATTGAGATACTTCCAACCGCCTTCCCCATGAATGTGAAGACTATAAGGCAATTTAGGTATGTGCTTTGTGAGGAGGTTTATCAAGGACTTCTCAAAAATTACCAAGCCTCTTTATAAGCTATTGGACAAAGATGCCAAATTTATGTGGGACGAAGACTATTAGAGGGGCTTTGAGGAGCTCAAGGCCTACTTGACCACTGCACTAATAGTAAGGGCCCTTAACTCCGGCGCTACTCGAGGTAATGTGCGATGCAAGTGACCTCGCCATTGAGCAATTCTCGGGCAAAGGGAAGAAGGAAAGCCTTATGTGGTCTACTATGTAAGCAAGACATTGAACGAGGTGTAGAGGAATTACACCACCACCGAGAAAGAGCTACTAGTAGTGGTCTATGCTTTGATGTTTCATGCTACCTCACTGGGCGGATATAATCATCTCTCATTGCATCACTCTACTCAAGTACCTTCTCACCAAGCAAAATTCCAAGGCAAGACTTATTAGATGGGTTCTTCTGCTGCACTGCAAGAGTTCAACCTGCAGATTAGGGACAAAAAGGGTGTGGAGAATGTTGTTGCGGATCATCTCTCAAGATTAACAATAGCACACAACACTCACAACCCTCCAATCAATGATGAGTTTCCTGAGGAGTCCCTGCTCCTAGTAGAAAACACACCATGGTATGCCCACATTGCCAATTACTTAGCAACATGAGAGTTACCAACAGACTGGAAGGCATAAGACAGGAAGTTCTTCTTTACAAAAATTCACTCCTACTATTGGGAAGAGCTCTCTCAGAGAAATATTTGCGGCCGATCGATAATCAAAAATGTGTGCCTTAAGGAGAACATCAAGGGATACTGGCCACACGCTATGAGAATGAATGTGGAGGTCATTTTTCTTCCTAAAGACTCGCCATGAAGGTGTCTAACTGGGTTCTATCGCCTTCACTTTTCAAGGATGCCCACTCATATGCCGTGAATGCGATAAATGTCAAAGGTTAGGAAAGACTTCTTCACACATGATGCCTCTAAACCTAATATTGGTAGTTGAGTTATTCGATGTTTAAAGCATCGACTTCATGGGATGTAGCGACTCCCCCCCGAGCCCTGGCCCGAATCTGGACATAGTCCGAACCAAAACCCCGACGCCGCGATTTCTTTTTATTTTCCGTGTTATTAAATTTTATTTTTCAAAAGTTGTCGCGACCCGAATCCCTGGCCCGACCCGAATGGAGGATCCGAACCGGAGCCCGGTTTACTCCGACGTTTTCATTTATCTTATCAAAACATTTTATTAATTTGTTTAGTTGCGGAAGCGGTTTCATTTTTGGGCAAGCCCATAATCATTTATAAATTCAAAGCAATTCGATAGCCAACAAACATTAACAAAATACATTTCTTATCGTCTTATCCATCTACCATGTGGATTTCCATCCGCAGCTGATGCCCTTTTTCAAAATGATATACAAAAATCAAGTTTCGTGGTTTAACCCTTTGTTTACAAAACACCACTTGTTCAAACGATGATATGCAAAATTACTCTGAGTACACTTATACGCCGCACTTTCTATGACTCCCGCGCTGCGTGATCTTGGCCTCTTTTTGGGTTTACTCGATACCCGCACATAGATAAAACTACACGCTACATTTTCATGCTTAGTGGTTCTATACGCCCATTCCAATATTCAATTTAACCCTACGCACAACATTGTTCATGTCAATATATCAACATATACTTATGCTATTCATTTCCGCATACTTTCAATATACAAATCATTTACCATGTCATATCATGCATTTTCAATGCAGCAATTCATTTCACAATTCAATTCATGAGATTTACGCATAAAAATCCCATTACACTCGTCAATGTTGGCTATTTCACCTTGACTATTAAATTCACAATTTCTAGCGGATTCCGTTTGATGAATCCCGCCCTTATTATCATTCGGTAATGTGCTTATACATTTAACAATTCAATCTCCCATCATGACGGATGCCGTTTGGTGCATCCCGACACGTGGCATAACTTATTCCTGGCCTCCCATCATGCCGATGCCGCTTCGTGCACCCCACACGCAGATCAATTAAACGCCATACGCCCATCACGACGATCCAAGTGGCGAATCCCGCCGTGACATTTCGTCAATGCCATACGCCATCATGACGGATGCCGATTGGTGCACTCCGTCAGCGGTTCATTCATATCATTCAATTCACATTTATGATCTGACCCGTTTCGATGAATCCTGGCCCTATCATCATCTACATTTATTCACCAATTATCACATTTCAATTTCATATTCACTTCAGATATCTTTCAAATATATACTCAATCTATGTACTTATTCCATATACTCTCATTCACGTACCATTTTAGATATCATAATCATCAAAATACTTGGAAATAAGAATAGAAATGAGAACAAACCAAAGTCATTTCGAATATAACTTCCTTCTCTTCGATCTCGTCCTAGGTTAGGCGATCACAATTGGCCTTAGTCAATAACATTCACGCCACTCGTAGTGAATAACAATTTCAGGAATTCTCACAATTTTATTTTCATTAACGGTCTTGGGTTAAGACACTAAGTCTGCCCGAAGACGAACTCGCTGAGGCGAAGCGAAGCTTTGCCGAGGCAGTGAGGTACGGTACATTTTTCACCTAGCTCTAACCTTAATTGAACCCCCATTAATCGTTTCTTAGGGTCCCTAGACATCGGTACACGAATAAGGGACTTATC